>REGO01000080.1:1793904-1816251 GCA_010120015.1 Rhombomys opimus | reverse complement strand
AGGCATGCATGCAGAAAGGGGGGAGGGTGGGACCGGGAGGGGAGGAGGGAGGGACTTATGGGGGGATACAAAAGGAATAAAGTGTATTTAATAAAAGTTAAATAAAAAATTTAAAAAAATAAAATTTCTTGGGTTATAAATAATTTATATAAAGTGGAATTTACATTTCTTAAATATAAAATTCAATAATTGCTACAAAACATGCAGAACTTTGCACTCATAAAAATTTTAGTTTAGATCATCTTCTTGACTTCAAAATGTTTCTTCCTTCCATTTGGCATCACTATGGATTATTTCACACGGCCTCTATAAGGCAAAAATCCATGATATATTTTTACAGATAATCTGCTTTTGATAGTTTTTATGTAAACAAATGATACATATACACTTTGATTATGATTGACATTTTTCACTGAAATTAATGAACTATGCTTGAGTTCATCATATTTGCAGTTTGTATCTGGGCTTCAGTTTCCATTTTCAAATATTATAACTGGTTGATTTATGACATATTTTGGTCACATATTATTTATTAATATTTGAGTTGTTTTTCTTTTTTATTTTACTTCTGTTGTAAATGTTACCAGAAACATTTATAAACAAGCCCTGGGAGATTTGCATTCAACTTAGATTAATACATAGTAGTATATAAGTAAATTATATGGTAAATTTACATTTAGCTACAAGAAATTGTAAACTAAGTATGGCCTGCTCAGAGATTATAGTGGTATTTGTGTGTATGTTTTTAGGAATGACTATTGGTATAATAAAATAAGTTGGTATGCTATTCCCTGGGGAAGGCTAATTCTCTTGTTCTTCGCATTTTTGACTGCCAATAGTTCTTTTTGTAAGTGTGAGATCTCGTGGTCTTTTCCTTGTACACCTTGTTTCTGACATTGTTCATCTCACCTTAGGGCAGTAATGTTGGTGAGACTTTATGACTGGCATTACTAAGTGACACAATGTCAAATCAAACTTACTGATCATCTCGCTCTTACAATCCTTCTGCCCCCTCATTGACAATGTTTCCAGAACCTTAGGTGTGGTAATTGTTTTTTAGATGTGTACATTAAGAATATGCTCCACAATTCTGCATAATGATTGGCTGTGGTTTTCTGCAATCGCCTCCAACTGTTGCAAAGAGAATTTACCTTGATGATGGATAATGACTATACTTTTCTATAGATATAACAACAAATGTTTATAGATTGTTGATAGGAATTATGCTGGTGGAGTAAATTACTGGTTGTAGGTTCTCCTCCAATAACCATGATTTCTCTCATACTGATTAGCTAACTAGATTTCCAGTACCAGGCATGGCATTCCCATTATTGAGCAGAGTTTTAGTCCAATTAGAGAGCTGTTTGTTACCGCTAAGTTACTCATGCCACTACAGCTCCCATATGATTATTTAATTATGCATGATTTTATTGTAGTTCATTGCTATAATAATAGATGGATAGGACTTTGTTTGCTTTCTCTCCATTGGACGCTTGGATTGGCTCTTCTGATACTATGAAAGCTAGTCCTCAGAGAGAAGACTTTCAGGTTAGATCTAGCTTGAGTCCTCTATGCCCAGTTTCTGAAGTTCATAATATCTTCAGCAATAGATCCTTACTTTCTATCTCTCAGGGGATACCAAAGACAGTAGCAATAGCTTAAAATATTCTGGGAGTCTTTTAAACAACCCTGACCAACAACTCAAAAGAGGTGTCTCTTCCCTGGTGTAGAATTTGTTACATGGCCTTTGGGTTAAAAATCATTTAGCATCCTTCTCTGATTTTGTGCATATCTAGTTTTCTACTATGTGTAATTGAATAAATAATAATATTAAAAATACTTCTGGAACTTTGTAAGTTTATTATGTAGTTAGAAGTTCAGACATGATTGAATAAACAGAGATAATGGAACTAAGTCTAGAATAGCATCCATGCTGACTTTGATATAAAGTCATATAAAAGTACAAAATAGTGGTAGTCCAGATGAACTTAGATTTGATTGTATTTAGGGTCAATGTCTTAAGTAGATTTTTAAAGAAAATTGTGAGTAGGAGTCATCTGGCTCATGTGAAAATAAATAAATAAATAAGTAAGTAAGTAAGTAAGTAAGTAAATAAATAAATAAATAAATAAAGTCAAACCTGAAAATGAATAAAAATTTAAGAATGACGAGAGAACACCTTTAAGCCATCCAAGTTCAGGGAGAGCTGAGTTGGCAAACTTTTAACAATGTATAAGTTTTGCTTTAGTATGTATATATTTGATTTAGAAACATAATTTGCATTTGCTGCCATACATTTTGACTTCAATTCATGAGTTCTAAACAATGCAGTTTCAGTGATAATTATCTGGTTTACAGAATGAAGTTAGTTGTAGAGTAAGCCAGTATTTCCTCTATTTCTATTTAACAAGTTGTCATTATAAGGATGATGTAGACTTAAAATACAGTATTCATGCCCCTTCCTCTGCTGTCTCCTTACATACAGTGTGTTGACTAAATTATCAGTGGAAGGATTTTCTTAGTGTGTAGACATTTGTCATTAGAGGAAATAATCTGGAAGTACTTGCAGCAAAACCTTGAGCTGAGTCCAAGCTTTTAAATTGTGGTAGAAGGAGAGAACTAATTCCCAAAAGTTGATTTCAAACTTCAACACGAGGCAGAACGCAATTTTGCACTCCCATACCAATATGTGCAAATACACACTCACAAACATACACACTCACACACCCGATCATTTTAAAAAGTTTGGTAAGAGTGTTGGCAAACAAATTCTTTCAAACAAAGTTTGCCAACTTTTAGTAAACTTTGGATGAAAATAAGTTTTGTCCACTAGTAGTTTGTAAAAACCTTTGTCTGGTAAGATATCAGTGCTGAACTCAGTTGAGAAATAGGTTTCTCATGACCTTCCTTTCTGTTCTTCTAGAGACCTCTGAGTTCTTAGCACTTCTAGTCCAAATAAAAGGTTGAAACTATAAAAAATGGATTAATGACAGGAAAACACAACTTCAACACCAGATAGACAGCTCAGACTTTATGTGAGTTCCCTAGTGCATGGAGCAGGGGTTGTCTCTGACATGGACTCTGTTGCCTGCTCTTTGATCATGTCCCTCTGGTGGGAGGCCATTGCCAGGCCACAGAGGAAAAGGATGTAAGCAATCAGGGTGAGACTTGATGGGCTGAGATCAGACGGCAGGGTGTGAGGGCTCCACATTGCTGAGAAATACGGGAGGAAAATGGAGGGAGGGGGGCTGGCAGGAGCTACAATCCGGATGTAAAATGAACAAATTATTAAAAAAAATAAGTTAAATTTAAAAATTAAAGTCATCAATCATCTGAGTGAATGAAAACTAAAGTGATAATTTATTAACAAAGCATATTTGACGGTATGTATTTACTGTACATATTATGATTTTTAGAGAATACCCTAAGACGCTAACTAACATAAACATTGTCTCCAATAAGTGTTTGCATTGTAAGAACATTTAATTTTCTCTGTATTTTTCAAGAACACAATATGTCTTCATTAGCAGAAAAATTGAAATCAAATGTCTGCCTCCATTCAATGGAAGAGCACTCATCAAATACAAGATATGGAATCACTTGTGTCCCATCAATTAATCAATAAATACAGAGGATGCCCAACCACTGGAATACTATTTAGCCATAAGATAACACAGCAGGGGCTTATCTGTAAAGTTCATTTTACAGGTAATGAGATAAGCGTTCACATGCTTAAAGTAAGGAACCAACATCCCTTTAATAGGACTTTGGATAAGAGGGAAACACACACTTGAATTGCAACCCTTATTTAAAGATTAAAGTATTAGCACTTGGTTTCTTAATTTTGTCTTTATTATTTTTAATGACATGGATAGATGGGGGATGTGAATGCATTGCTGGTGGAGACCAGAAGAGGGTGTCAGATTCCCTGGTCGTGGGTTGCAGTTGTTTGTGGGCCTTCTGATGTGGGTGCTTGGAACTGAGCCAGGGTTTTCTCTAACATCAGTGTGCTCTTACTTATACTGAGGCATTGCTTCACCCTCTGCAACTTGATATTTCTAAAGGTTATCTTCTCATCATGGTTTGAAGTTCTAGGCATACTACTTTGGACACAATTGTTCATGGAGAACCTTTGTGTATTAAGTATATTTCACAGAATATTAACAAATAAATTTTAATGGGCTCCTTTATAGTTATAATTAAACTTCTCAACTCCTGAAATTTAAAAAACAAAACAAAACACATACATCCTTGTGCTATGCTGGAGTACCTTTTGGGTATATGCCCAGGAGTGGTACAGCTGGGTCTTGAGGTACAACTATACCCAATTTTTTGAGAAAATGCCAAATTTATTTCAAAAGCAATCTTGCAACTTTGCACTCCCACCAGCAATGGAGGAGTATTCATTCCTCTTTCTCCACAACCTTTGTCAGCATGTTGTGTCACTTGAATTTTTGATCATAGCCATTCTAACCAGTGTAAGATGGAATCTCAGAGTAATTTTGATTATTTTTCCCAGATAACTAGGGATGTTGAACATTTCTTTAAGAGTTTGTAGGCAATTAGAAATCCTTCTATTGAGAATTCTGTTTAGTTCTGCATGCCATTTTAAAATAGGTTATTTGGTTTGTTGGTGTCTAATTTCTTGAGTTCTTTATATATGTTGGGTATTAGCCCCCTGTCAGATGTAAGGCTGGTGAAGATCTTTTCCCATTCTGTTGTTTGCCACTTTGTCCGTGACAGTGTCCTTTGTCTTACAGAAGCTTTGCAGTTTCATGAGGTCCAATATATTAATTTTTTATCTTAGGGCCTGAGCTGTTGGTGTTCTGTTCAGCAAACTGTCTATTATGTGATTGAGTTCAAGACTATTCTTCACCTTCCTTTCTGTTAGATTTAGTATTTGATTTTACGTTGAGGTCTTTGATCCACTTAGAGTTGAGTTTTTTCATCATCATCATCATCATTATTATCATTTACAATTTATTCACTTCATATCTTAGTTGTAGCACCCTCCCTTATCTCCTGCCATCCCCACCCTCTTTCTCCCCCATCCTTCTCCCCTACTCCACTGATAGGGTAAGTCATCCTCCCCTGCTGTCTGACCCTAACCTGTCAGGTATCAAAAGGACTTCTGGATACTCTTTCTCTGTATGCTGGCTAGGTCGCCCCAACAGGGAGAAGTGATCAAGGAGCAGGCAACAGAGTTTATGTCAGAAACTGTTTCTTTTCCCCTTACTAGGGAACCTACATGAGCTGTCTATGGGCTACACATGAGCAGGTGTTTTAGATCTTTTGCTGATGCATCAGTCTTTCAAGTACCGCCTAGGCACAGCCTTTTTGGCTTTGTTGGCCTCCTTGTAGGGCTCTTGGCCCCTCTTGGTTCTTCTATACCTTTCTTCCATAAGATTCCTGTGCTCAGTCTAAAATTTGGCTGTGAGTCTCTGCATATGCTTTGATCCCCTGCTGGATGGAGGCTTTTACACAGCATCTGTGGTAGGTTCCCATCCTGTACCTTCTCTTCTACCACTTCTGGATATTAGCCAACTTAATGTGCCAGGGAGAGTTGGTACCCATAGGGGACCCCCTTCTACTTTGAAGAGAAGGAGACAGGAGAATGGAAGGAAGGGGTGTGAGAAGAGGGACTGTGAGGAGGGGGGCTGTGATCAGGATGTAAAGTCAATAAATAATTATTGTGAAGGAAAAATCACATTTGCCATCAAATAATGGCCATAATCAATGACATAGTATTTACTTATTTATGTTGCAAATGCCTTGGGAGAACTCAATACTAAAAATTGTGCTAAAGTAAGTATTTAAAAAACTAGGTTTGCTCTGTTCAGAGGTTCATACAGAAATGAAAAATATCACAGGGCCTGGAGAGATGGCTCATCTATTATGAACATGAAATACTCTTGAAGGGAACCAGGTTAATTTTGTTTCCAGGATCTTTTTGGATAACTCACTACTGCCTATGACTTCAGCTCCAAAGAATGGGCTTTAGCCTCTAGCTTCAGAGGATACCAGCATACATATGATCTACGTGGTATAGACCACAAATACCACTACCACCAGCATACACACACACACACACACACACACACACACACACATACACACACACACATTTAAAATTAAAATAGAACTTGTGGGCTGGGGTAGGAGGGAGGCAGGGGGGGGAGCCTTACCAGGTCAAAGAGGAAGACAATGCAGCCAGTTCTAATGAGACCTGATAGGGTAAGTTCAGATGGAAGGGGAGAAGGACCTCCCCTATCAGTGGACTTGGAGAGGGGCATGGAAGGAGATGAGAGTGGGATTGGGAGGGGGTGATGGAGGGGGCTACAGCTGGGATACAAAGAGAATAAACTGTAATAAATAAAAAATAGAAATTAAAAAAGTATAGTTAAAAAAGTTTTGCTAGGTAGAGTAGTTTGGTTTGACATCTGTCTTCTCTTAAAGTCTGAATGACATCTTCCCAGGCCCTTCTGGCTTTCATAGTTTCTGTTGAGAAGTCTGGTGTAATTCTGATAGGTCTACCTTTATATGTTACTTGGCTTTTTTCCCTTGTTGCTTTTAATATTTTTCTTTATTCTGTAGATTTAGTATTTTTACTATTATGTGATGTGAAGAGTTTCTTTTCGGGTCTAGTTTATTTGGTGTTCTGTAGGCCTCTTGTATGTTTAAGGATATCTCTTTAAGTTGGGAAAATTTTTTTCTATGATTTTTCTTGAAAATATTCTCTGGTTCTTGGAGGCTGGAATCTTCTATTTTGTCTATTCATATTAGTCTTAGATTTCATCTTTTCATGGCATCCTTGATTTCTTGGATGTTTTGTGTTTGGAATTTTTCCAATATTATGTATCAGTTTCTACAATTGTATCTTCAGCGCCTGAGATTCTCACTTCCATCTCTCATATTCTATTTGTGATACCTTTGTGGTTCCTCAACCACAACGGAATGGATACAGAAATTGTGGTACATTTACACAATGGAATACTACTGAGCTATTAAACACAAGGAAATCATGAAATTTGCAAGCAAATGGTGGGAACTAGAAAAGATCACCCTGAGTGAGGTAACCCAGAAACAGAAACACATATGGTATATATTCACTCATAAATGGTCATTAGAATTATAATGTAGGATAAACATACTAAAATCTGTACACCTAAAGAAGCTAAACAATAATGAAGACCCTAGAGAAAATGCTCAGCCCTCATTCAGAAGGACAAACGGATAGACAGCAGAAGCAGAAGAAGACAGGGAACAGGATAGAAACCTACCACAGAGGGCCTCTGAAAGACTCTACTGATCAAGGTATCAAGGCAGAGGCTGAGACTCACAGCCATAGCCAAACTTTATGTAGAATGCATAGAATTTTATGAAAGAAGGGGGAGGTAGAAAGACAGAGAGGACAGGAGCTCCAAAAGGAGACCAACAGAGCCAAAAAACTGAGCCCTAGGTGCCCTCAAGAGAATGATATTCTAACCATGGACCATGCAAGCAGAAGACTTAAAAACCCAGCTAAGATATAGCCCATAGACTCAGTCTCTGAGTGGGTGCCCTAGTAAGGGGAACAAGGGCTGTCTCTGGCATGAATTCAGTGGTAGGCTCTCTGATCATCGTCTCTTCTGGGTCAGTGAAACCTTTCCAGGTGAAAGAGGAAGACAACACAACCAGTCCTGATGAGACTTGATAGGCTAGGGTCAGATGGAAGGTGAGAAAGACCCCCCTTTTCAGTAGACATGGGGAGGGCATGAGAGGAGATGAGGGAAAAGGGTGGAATTGGGAGGATATGGGAGGACACAGCAGGGATCAAATTGAATAAATTGATATAAATAATAATAATAAGAAGAACAAGAACAAGAAGAAAAAAAAGGAGAGGAGATCCTTCCCTATCATGGGCTAGGGAATGAGCATAGGGGGAGAAAAGGGACGGAGAGTGGGACTGAGAGGATGGGGCTGCAGAGGGGATACAAAGTGAATAAATTGTGATAGATAGATAGATAGATAGATAAAAATTAAAAAAGAAAAAAAAAACTCACTCAGGATGATCCTTTCCAGTTTCTATCATTTACCTGCAAATTTCATGATTTCCTTATTTTTCATTGCAGAGTAATACTTCATTGTGTAGATGTACCACAATTTTTGTATCCATTCTTCAGTTGAGGGGCATCTGGGCTATTTCCAGCTTCTGGCTATTACAAATAAAGCTGCTACAAACATGGTTGAGCAAATGTCCTTATTGTGTACTTGAGCCTCTTTTGGGTATATACCTAGGAGTGGTATGGCTGTATCTTGAGGAAGTGCTATTCCTAGTTGTCTGAGAGGGTGCCAAATTGATTTCCAAAGTGGTTGTACAAGTTTACATTCCCACCAGCAGTGGAGGAGGGTTCCCCTTTCTCCACAACCTCTCCAGCATGTGTTATCACTTGAGTTTTTGAGCTTGGCCATTCTGATGGATGTAAGGTGAAATCTCAGGGTCGTTTTGATTTGCATTTCCCTGATGGCTAATGACATTGAGCATTTCTTTAGTGTTTCTCTGTCATTTGACACAGAAAGACACACATGGTATATACACACTCATATAGACATGTAATATAGGATAAACCTACTAAAATCTGTACACCTAAAGAAACTAATCAAGAAGGAGGACTCTAGCTAAAATGCTTAGTCCCCATCCTGAAAGGCAATGAGGATGGACATCAGAAGAAGAAGAAAACAGGAAACAAGTTAGGAGCCTCCCACAGAGGGCCTCTGAAAGGCTCTGCCCTGCAGACTATCAAAGATGTTCAGACTGATGACCAAACTTTGGGCAGAATGCAGGGAATCTTATGAAAGAAGTGGGGAATATTAAGATCTGGAGAGGACAGGAGCTCTACAAGGAGAGTAACAGAACCAAAAGAATTGAACACAGGGCTTTTTCCTGAGATTCATACTCCAAACAAGTACCACGCATGGAGATAACCTAGAACCCCTAGATGTAGCCCATGGCAGTTCATGTCCAAATGGTTTCCATAGTAATGGGAACAGGGACTGCCTCTGACATGAACTGATTGGCCTGCTCTTTGATCACCTCCCCCTGAGGAGGGAGCAGCCTTACCAGGCCAAAAAGGAAAATAAGGCAGCCACTCTTGATGAGGCCTAACAGACTAGGATGAGAAGAATGAAAAAGAAACCCTCCCCTACCAGTGGACATGGGGAGGGGCATGCATGGAGAAAGGCGAGGAAGGGAGAGATTGGGAAGGGAGGAGGTAGGGAACTAGAGGGGGGATACAAAGTAAATATAGTGGTTCTAGGTTATCTCTATGCATGGTACTTGGTTTGAATATGAGTCTCTGGAAAGACCCCTGTATTCAAATTTTCTGGTTCAATTGCTCTCCTTGTGTAGTTCCTGTCCTCTCCAGATCTTACTATTTCCCACTTCTTTCATAAGATTCCATGCACTCTCTCCAACAATTGGCCATAAGTCTCAGCATCTGCTTTGATAGTCTACAGGGCAGAGCCTTTCAGAGGCCCTCTGTGGCAGGTTCCTAACTTGTTTCCTGTTTTCTTCTTCTTCTGATGACCATCCTCTTTGCCTTTCAGGATGCGGATTGAGCATTTTAGTCAGAGTCCTCCCTCTTGATTAGTTTCTTTAGATGTACAGATTTTAGTAGGTTTATCCTATATACTGTAGCCCATGGCAGTTCAGTGTCCAATTGGGTTCCATAGTAATGGGAAGAGGGACTGCCTCTGACATAAACTGATTGTCCTACTCTTTTATCACCTCCCCCTGAGGGAGGAACAGCCTTACCAGGCCACAGAAGATGACAATGCAGCCACTCCTGATGAAATATGATAGACTAAGATCAGAAGCAAGGAGAGGGAGACCTCTCCTGTCAGTGGACTTGGGGAGGGACATGCATAAAGAAGGGGGAGGGAAGGTGGGATTAGAAGGGGAGGAGAGAGGGGTTTATAGGGAGATACAAAGTGAATAAAGTGTAACAAATAAAAATAAATAAAAATAAAAAATAAAGTGTAATTACAAATAAAATAAAATAAATATTAAAAAAGAAAAAACTCAGAAAGAAAAATATTACAATGCAAAATAGTGAGAGAACAAGGCTCTAAATTTATGTATTAACTTTACATCCTGATCGAAGCCTCCTCTTTCCTGTCCTCCTTATCCTACCCTCCCACCAAATCCCCCCTTTCTCCGTATCCCCTCCTCCTCAGAAAAGAGAGCCCTTTCACTACCAACCCAGCTCAACACAGAAATTCACACCAGGACTGAGTTCATCCTCATCCACTTAGGCAAGGCAAGGCAACTTCAATAAGTGGAGGTGATAGGAGAGCAGGTAACAGAGTCCATGTCATAGACAGCACCAGCCTAACTTACTAGGGTACTCACATGAAGATCAAGCTGCCCGTTGGTTACTGGTGTAGGGGGCCTAGGTCCAGTCCAGGCACGCTCTCTGGTGAAAACATTTTTAAATTGAACCTATAAATGAGATGGAAGAGAAGCTTCCTGTGTGAACTGATAGCTGGGATAAAGCTATAGTCTGTCAAAAAGGAAAGAAAGAAAGAAAGAAAGAAAGAAAGAAAGAAAGAAAGAAAGAAAGAAAGAAAGAAAGAAAGAAAGAAAGAAAGAAAGAAAGAAAGAAAGGAAAAGAAAGAAATTTAACACAGTGGAAGCTTTCTTTTGGGCTTAAGAGAATGTGTAAATGTTCCTACAGGAAGTCAATAGAACATGTGTGTACAAGGAAAAAAAAGATGGCTGCCATATATTAGAAACACTCATATGTTAGAAACATCATGGAGATAAAATATCAGTGTCAGTAAGAAGCTGTGGCAACAGCAAAGGTGAAAAATAATAGGAATTAGTATGCTCATGTACTTTGAAGAATGGAAGGCAACTTTGATACAGTGAGTAAAGTGTCATCTTTGACACAGTGTGTGAAGTGCTAGAAGATATGTGTTTCCCTAAGCAAAGATTGTTTCTGACATAGTCTGTGTTACACCTGAAGAATTATGTAAAATACTATGATTTCCCAGAAACAACTCTCCCAAGAGCAATGCAGTGTGCAGTTTGGGTGTAAAATGAACACACACATCTTCTGTCATTTATTCAGGAAACTTTATTTGTCATGCTCTGGACTGCACATGTAACATTACAACTTAAAATCATAATCACTACATCCTGAATCACTACCATCAAATGCTTCTAGAACTTGTTCTGAAATAACTGAATTCCATGATACTGTGTGGAGAGATGCAAACAAGCGATCGGAACATGCGAAATGTCAAAGGCTAGCTCTCTTTTACTTTTGGTCTCTTAGTTTTGATTTCCCAGACAGGTAGTTCAGGTGTTACAAATGGGTAATTATTGCTCTTTGTGTGCCTTTTCCTGGTGATCTGTGAATGAATTCCTCTAAGGATGATAGAGCAAAGAAATGATTCCATCCTAGTCCAGCTTTTATGGGGTCATTTATAGGAACATGGATCTGGACTATGAATGACTCAAAAGCATCTGTATCACTGAAAAGCCCAGTATAGCATAGCTTATGATTCTCAAATCTCCCTCCTTGGAGCTTTCTGCACAACTAATAGGCAGTTCAAGTGGTCAGAGTATTTCTTATATCTAATTATTATTATATCTAATTATATCTAATAATTATTACTGCTTACATGACTTTGTGGAAGGGACCTTGTGTATACTGCATACTTAGAAACTTTCAAAGACTAGTATGTTTAATTTACTTCTAAAAACTGAAGGGGATGTTTCAATATGGAGAAAATATGGCTATAGGACAGTGGTGTGTGTGGGGGTGCTTGTGTGTTTATTATAAAAAGAATGTGGGGAAGACAGGAATATTTGCTCATAATACATAAACACTACTGATACTGGTGAGATACTGAATACGTGAATGCATGACTAATGCTTCTAAAGAGCTGTTATTTTCTTTGAGAAAGTGTGTTTGGGTCAAAAAACCCCTGGCTAGTATAAGAGACAGAGACGTTCATCTTTCTCTAATGGCAAACTATAATTACAACAATGCCCTTACAGAAACCATGGTCTTTAATTGGTTTTGTTGCTGTTAGTGCCTGTGGTTGGCCATGGATTCAGAACAATTAGAAGATTCTGAAATAAATAGAAATATAACAGGCTTTTGGGGGGCATGAGAGGTCACTCACTCAGACAGTTTGGCTAGAGTGCAGCAAAGGCTTCCCTGGGCAATTAAAACTAGTGGATAAGCTATCCATACAGACCTCTGTATTTCAGTTTAATAGTATTCATCATAATAAATTATAAATAACTATATGATAGCATGTTTTGCCTCATTGCAAAATTTAGCTTGTGTTTGGTTTTTCGGATTTTAGTATAATGGCTACCATTTAGAAAATCTTAGATATATGTTTTTTGAATGGAATTAGGGTAGAACAAAGGAAGATATAAGGATAGAAAAGGGGAGAAAAAAAGATACAGGTTAAACAATGTAATTTTATGTTACATTTTATTTTAATTTCAAGTAGCAGTATATTTAATTTCAAGTAGCAACACATTCTTCTTTAAACAGACAACCACACTGGCAAAAGAGCAGTGCTGCAAAGACTTCCTCAATTTCCTGATTTAATGAAACAGATTTCTAGTAACCCTACTTAGGAAAATGCCTCGTTGACAGTGAACAATTGCTTATCAGGGTAAGTTCTAGAAGCCCACCTATGCTACAGTGCTGATCATCGCCAGAGCGTTTAACGTAGCTCTGCATTTAAGTAGACAAAAATGTTGATGCTTGCAGGTCCTATCCACTTGAAAACTTTGTGTTTCTATGGTTTCACCCTATAAGACTACAGAATGCATTTGTGGGAAACCGAGGGAGAAGATTCTAGAGTCTCAAGACTAATTCCCTTCTCTGAAAACAGAGTTCTCCCTGTCCACCATGAGCTCTCACACTCTGATTCACATGTAAGAGCAGAATATTGTCCAATATCTATTATGTTGTCTTAAGTCCATTAAAACGTAGTATGACTAGTAATGCTGTCTGGTTCATAGGGGATCAGAAAGTTCAGTTAGGTCAGAGAAATACTTCATAGTGTTTGGAACAAAAGTATCTTCCCTGTCTTTGAGACAAAGTTTTAGGAGGCCAGGGAACTACAGCTTGTTCATGAAATCAGCTCTCATAGGAAAAAAGGCTAAATGGCAAGGCCTACATTGTGGCACATTTGCATCCTTTTCAAGTTAATGACTGAATAACTATATTTTACTTTTTCAAACAGGGGAAGAAAGACCTCAAGTGACCATGCAACAACTATGAACTATAGCACTAATACCTGTATTATCATCTTCCTTAATCACCCTTGACCGTGATTGTCCTGGAGGATTCTACATTACTAGAGTAGAAGAAATCCCCTCTTTAGTTGAGAAAAATAAGTCATATGGACTTCCTGTGTACTCTGCACACAAGGTCTGTGAGAAGGTTCATCGGTACAGGAGCTTGTTACAAGAAGACACCTGAGTTTAGATCTCAAGACCCACATGGTAGAAGGTGAAAGCTAAATTCCTAAATTGTCATCTCACCTCCATACTTGTTACCTAGTGCTTACTATGTGTGTGTGCTTGTTAGTGTACACACACAAATGATAATGATAATAATAATTGAATCATACACAAATATAATAAAAATTTTTAAGCATTGGACAAAATCTCAGTAAAAACAGTGGATAAAAAAAAAAAAACACCTTAGAAGCAAATTGGTAAATAGTATAAGTGGCAGTTATCAAACCTCACAGACATAAGCTAAAATGATCATTATCTCACAATTTCTTGATGTTGACACAGATTGTTAACTTGATAGGATTTAGAATCATCCAGGAGACAGTTTTGATCATGTCTATGTGGGAGTTCCTACATGAGATTAATTAAAGTGGAAGAGTCATTTTGAATGTGAGAGACACTATTCCATGTTTTGAGGTGTCAGATAACACAGAAAGAAGGGAGTTAAATGCTGTTTTCATTTCTCTCTTTCTGACTGCCAATGTAATGGGACCAGCTGCCTCAGTTCCTGATACAAGGCTTCTCCCACCACAACAGAGTGTCCCCCAAGCTGTGAGCTGAAAATAAAACTTTCTTCCTTTAAGTTGACTTTGTCAAGGATTTTGTTGCAAAATCTAGAAAATTAGCTCAGAATCCTACCAATCAAGGTTCTGTGAAAAATCTACATGGCAGAAAGTTTAACTAAGCTATTTAAATATCCACACATTTATGATCATTATTTTTACATATTTAAGAACAATGGCTTTCACTTTTAATAATCTGTAATAATTTTCCAAATTACAC
Source organism: Rhombomys opimus (assembly GCA_010120015.1). Classification (NCBI taxonomy): domain Eukaryota; kingdom Metazoa; phylum Chordata; class Mammalia; order Rodentia; family Muridae; genus Rhombomys; species Rhombomys opimus. Next base: position 1,801,934 of record REGO01000080.1, on the reverse strand, counting down.
CTCATTAGGAACTGTAATTTCTGTTAATTTAAAATTATTTATGCTATTCTCAGTTATATGTATCTCTGAGTGTGTGTTTATAGATAGGCACACATGAGTGCAGAAACCCTCATATTCCAGAGACATTGGATCCCCTGAAGCTAGACTTACACAAAGTTAGGAGCTGCTTGCGCTCAGGGCGGGGAACTGTCCTGTCAGCCTTGCATGCTCTTACCCTTACTGCTTGTGTGGACAAGCTGACACTCATGGTTGTTGATGGAACAGGTATAACGTCGTGTCAATTTCTCAGGTCTTCACTGACACAGCACATGATGTGAAGCAGCTGATTGTCTCCTTTGCAAATACTGCCATCAAGATCCCCATGCAGGCTGTTTAAAATCCTCCAGGGCTTTGTACGTGAAGAAGGCATTATCCCAAAATTAAACAGTGGTAGCTGCTTCCAAAATGCTTGCAAATACAGAATATTTGCTAGGTGGCTAAGCAGATGTCACTGTAGTGTGCTGTAGAGATTTAGAGATCCTTTAGGGCTGTAGCATATTTAGAGAAAAAGCTTGTATTGTACTGTCTGCTACTCTGTTCAGAGACAAATTTATTTCCTCTTAATGAAATCTGCTACAATATGGCTGTATTAAAAACTGAAATGTTTCCCCCACTTTACCTAGGGGAGGTATTCTTGTCCATTCCACACACTGACTTCCATTCCTACAGATATATTTATAATCATCATACTCTGAGGTTCGACTGCATAATATCCAGAAGATATATAATTCAGCCTGTGGAATTCATGATGTGTTATTGCTGGTCTTGGTAATCTTCTTGATATTAAGGCTTATATCTAGCCCATCTGTTACATCCTGTTACCTGAACACCAAACCTTCTTTGGAGTAAGTCTTTAATGGATGTTGAATAAATCCAACCGAGGCCTCTCTGCTGGTTTACTGTCATGTATTCCATTGCACCACACAAACGAATCATCTGAAAAGAGACTGTGATGCCTTCAAACCTAATGTCTTTGTCAGAGATTGTGGTACATCTGTTAGGTTTTCTTGTCCAGAAGATGATTTTATTTCCATACACCTCCATGGATTCTAAATAATTCTTGATGAATGGTCATTGTTTTCAATGGTTGTCAATTTCCAGTTCATACAAGTGTAGGATAAACTTCAGTCTGACCAAGTTTTCTTTAGTACTCTACCTTCTCAGTTGGGGTTCTCCACCCGATATGCACCCCATTCTGAATGGACTTTCTCACAGGACTGGATCCCACTTAATTAGTTATCTTCCAGATTGGGAAGGAGTCCCTGATCAGGTGTTAGCTAGTGTTTCCTATGGTGTTACATCCTGTAAAGCAATTTCAATTTAATAGGGAAATGGGAGGACCAGAATCTTTAGGGCTTAAGAAATCTAATAGAGGTTTCAAGCACCAGTGTGGGAGTTATTTCAGGGAAGGGAGGTCTTTAAAATAGACTAAAATCACAATTGATCTGGCTCCCTACTCTTGTGGCTGACCCAATTTCCCCAGTATCAAACCCAGATTATACATGGCGTGAAACTGTTTTTGCTGATTCCCCTCAATTGTATTATGAAGTTCTTATATTTAAAAAAGACCATAAGTGTAGATTATACTCTTGCATATTTTCTCTAAAAAGCTGTGAGATTTTTTTTTACTGTTTTTATATGATAGACTCATGATAGATTATAGGTAGATACAGATAAATTAGTAAATAAAACCTAGGTAGATATATAAAAAAAGAGATGGATACTAGACAGATACATGATGAATAGAAGACATAATAATTATAAATATATCAAGCAAGGTAGACAGCTGATAAATTAATAGATAGTTTATGTTTGATAGATAGAAGATACATGCATAGATTGGTAGGTAGATAATAGATAAATAATAGATAAAAATGATAGGAAGAAAAATTAGAGATTATAGATAAATAGATATGTTGATAAGCAAATAGAACATAAATAGATGATAGGAGATAATTGATAGGTTGATAACAGTGAGATTATAGGTAGAAGATCAATAAATAGATGATAGGCATATAAAGAAGCAGACTGTATATAATAGATAACAGGAAGACAAATGACAAATAGATGACAGACACTTTACAATAGATGCTTCCATACACATTTTTTCTGTAGACTCTTTTAGAGTATTCTAAAAAGCATCTCATATAATAAATTTTGTGTAGTTGCTCATGGTGATTGATCAGTTCATACAGCTGCAAATTTAAGAAGGCCGGGATTTCAAACTGAGCATTTTCTCTATTTATGATTTCATGTGAATCAATAAGGATGATGTGAAAGTAGCAGAGGAGAGCCTTCCCAGAAGTTTGCCACTACCTCAGCCTCCTGCATAGGTACCGTCACAGTAACCCCAAGGATGCCAACACGCAAATGCTTGGGTTGCTCTTAGTAGCGGGTGCAGTCCTTGTATATTACCCATGCAGACATATCAGTACGCTACTGAAAGCATCCTGCAGCTTATTTGCAATGCCTAGTCTGATCTCCGTGCTCTGCCAGTGCTTGCGTCACTGACACATGTAGGCTATGACCACACAACAGAAAAGCTTGTCACTACTTATACGTACATTTATCTTTCTGAGTGATTCTGTAATTAGCTGAATCCACGCATGTGGAACCTGCATATAGGTAGGGCCCATGAAGCAGATAGTTTTCTATTTTTAGTTTAATTGGCATTTCTCCTTAAACTTATTTCAGTCCATTTCAACATCAATTCATAGATAATAAAATGTAAATAAAGACAGACCTTTTAAAGAAAAAAAAAAGAGTTTGGTGATTGAATGTTCTGTTATATTTTCAAAAACTATAGAGTAGAAGTAAATGATATTTGTTTATTTCTAAAATGTTTTATTCAATACATTATTGTAGCCCCATTCCTCCTCCCCTCCAAGTCCCACAGCTCTCCCTCCCTCCCCATCCCCTTTTCCTTAGAAAGGGGGAGCTCATTTTCCCACCCAGACTACCTCATCAAGTTGCATCAGGACTTAGAGTGTCCTCTCCCTCTGTGGCCTGGAAAGGGACTCCCACCAGAGAAAAGTGATCAAAGACTTGGCAAGTTATCTGTATCCAGTGAAGTCCCCACTTCCCTTACTAGAGGACCCACATGAGGCCTAAGCTGCCTATCTGCTATGTCTTTGTAAGGAGCCTGGTTCCCCCATGGTCCTTGGTTGATGCTTCAGTCTCAGCAAGCCCCTCTGGGCCCTGGTGAGTTAGTGCTGTTGGACTATGGAGCTCCTGTTATCTCCAGGTCCTTTTCTCTTTCCTACCACTTTTCCTATGCATCACCCAATGTTTAGCTGCAAGTCTTGGCATCTGTTTTGAGGCATTGCCTGTCTGCGAGGACAACTCTGGCATGCTCCTGACTGCAAGTTTAACAGAACGTCCTTCATAGTGTCAGAGGTTGGCACTCTCTGATAGGATGGGTCTTTGATTGGGTCAGGCATTGCTTGGACATTCCCTTAATCTCTGCTCTATCTTTATCCCTTCCATCTTGTAGGCAGGGTAAATTTTGAGTAGAAGTTTTTGTGGGTGGGTTAGACTAGTCTCTGCTAGGAGACTAGTCTAGTTAGTGGGTGTCCCCTTTAGTCTCTATGGCCCACCCTGACAAAAAGCTCCAGGTTGTCACAGAGATTCCCCAATCCTCAGTTTCTCTTTTCTCTACGGGCCTTCTGTCCTCTAGCCCTATTCTCCCCAGATGTGTTCTCGACCCTTTCAACTCTCTGCATGTTGTTCAACCCTCTCCTATCTTGTTCCCTCTTTTCAGCCACTACCTCTATCTATTCTATCTGCCCTTTTGAGTGAGATTTATGTATTCTCCCTTGAATGATCTATGTTATTTATCTTCTTTGAGTCTGTGCCAAAACAGAGAAATTATAAAATTTGCAAACAAAGGATGGAACTAGAAAATATCATCCTGACTGAGGAAACACAGACCCAGAAAGACAACATTGGTATGTATTCACTGATAAGTGGATTTTAATCATGTAGTACAAGATATTTGTTTTTTCCCCGCAATTTAATCATTATAGATCCTGACTGAAGCTCCCTCCCTCTTCCCCCCATTCCCCTCCCCTAGTCCACTGAAAAAAGGAGTTCTCCTTCTCTGCCATCTGCCCATAGTTAATCAAATCTCATCAGGACTGCCTGTATCTTCTTCCTCCGTGTCCTGGCAAGGCTGCATCACCAGGAGCGAGTGATCAAAAAGCAGACAACCTAGTTTATGACAGAGGCAGCCCCTGCTCCCCTCATTTGGAGGTTCACATGGAGACTGAGCTGCCAATCGGCCTCATCTGAGCAGGAGATCTATATTCTCTGCACACATGGTCCTTGGTTTGTGTATCAGTCCCTGCAGGACCCACTGGGCTCAGATCCTTTAGCTTTCTGAAAGTGCACATTTGTGTGCATGTGCATTTACACTATTTGTGTGCAGTGGCCCTAGGGAACCAGAAGAGGGCACCCAACACGCTGGAGCTGAAGTTAGATATGGTGGGTGATGCGCTGGATTGTGTTGGCAACTGACTTTGAGTCAAGAAAGCACTCTTAACTATTAAACCATCTCCCCAGTTCAAATACTTATTAAATGAAATCTTTCAATAATTTTTATTTAAATAATTTTTGCTTAAAACGATCAACCAAACAATATGAAAACCTTTACAGCACAGTACACACACACACACACACACACACACACACACACACATACTCCATGTATATCATCCCATAGACACACATCCCATATATATAACACATACACAGTGGCACACTAGACACATCATGCAATACACATAAGTACATACTACATATATCATATGCATAACACACACACAAACAGCCTCCCCACACAGGGGAAGAATGTTGTTTGTAAATTGGAGGTAATACTTCATTTCTAATTGTTGTCTCACGAATTCTCTTTCTTCATTAAGAACCCAGTGTCAGTGCCGGTAGAAAACAAACACACACAAGCGAATCTTTATACTTTTCTTAATTGAGTATTTAACTGATACTCATTTTTTATAGAAACATATTTATTGAATATATTCTCTTTTGTGTGATTGGGAACTGGGGATTCACTGTGGCACAACTTCTTCCTTTGAAGAGCTTTATCTGATGGGACCACAGAAAAGGGAAAAAGCAATGACAACACAAAATGACAAAGCCTCAATGGGGAAGCAAATTTCACAGAGGCAGAGTGCTTCGCAGACAAGAAGGCTCACTAACTGCCAGAAGCACACAGAGGTCATGAGTAATTTGTAAGAACACACCAGTCAGGGGTTCAGTGAGTACAGTTTTGTGTGTGTGTGTGTGTGTGTGTGTGTGTGTGTGTGTGTGAGAAAACACACAATCAGGATTATTTGTGAACAGTATTTCTGCAAATTAGGAATTGATTTTATATAGCATTTCTTAGGGATTTAAATTCTGAGCTCAGCAGATAGAAGAGAAGTTGTAATTAGAGGCAGCATTTTTTAATGACTTATCTCAAATTGGGATTTAAGATCTAATTCAGAATTTGCTTTGTCCATAAAACATTATGCCTGGATAAATATTTCAAGCCATGGTAAATTCTGAGTTCTCAGGATTTTGAGTGTTTTCTCTATAAAGAAATGATGAACGTTTAGGGTGACAGATACATTTACCCTGGTTTAAACAATAACTACATCTAACAAAACATTGTGTGGTGTCCCATAAATATGCTGAATTTTTATGTCTTTAAGATATAGATTCACATATAAAAGTCTTAAGCTATTAAAATCTCACTAAATTAGGAGGCACATTCAGTCATAGCTATGAAGGAGGCAAGAGGAATTGATGCAATACTCTCGATAAATACTTATTCTCACACCCATAGATTAACTCAGGTTCTATCCCTCATCAGAGAAGCTCCCTTTTTAAGTGAATGGAGCTTTACAGGGAGAACCACAGATGACTAAAGTGCAGGAACAAGTGTCTATGGAGTGTTCATTCCCAAAGGAGACATTTATATCACAGCCTTCCCTAAAGGCTAAGGGAGCTTCAAAGAAGAGGGGCCAGAAAAATTGTAAGAAAAAGGTCCAAAAAGACCAGAGCAAAATAGTGTCTTCTAGGTTCAACATGTACTTGTGCTCATGAGCTCTCAAAAGCTGTGATTTCTACACAGGATCCACATAAACTCAATCTAGTCAGTGTTCTAGCATGATCCTACTGGTAGTTGGGAAGGTATGGGCAGCTGATGATGGTTCTGGAGGAAGGAGAGTCAATTTCAATTTTTTCTAGTGTGGGGCTCCTGCTAGGTTGGACAGCCATATAGTGATATACATGCAGGCAAAACCAATTGGTTTCAGTAGGTTGTATATTTGTGTGTTTGTGTGTGTGTGTGTGTGTGTGTGTGTGTGTGTGTGTTTTAGAAAGAAGACATGAAGTAGTGAGGTGGGTATGGAAGAAAAGACCCAGGAAGAATTGTAGGATATAAAGAGTAAAATGGAACAAAATAAAATATATTTATGTGTGAATAAAATTAAAAAATTTAGAGGTCCTCTGTGTCAGGCTCCTGACTTGTTCCCTCTTTTCTCCTTCTTCTGATGTCCATCCTCTTTGCCTTTCTGGATAGGAATTGAGCATTTTAGCAAAAGTCCTCCGTCTTGAATAGTTTCTTTAGGTGTACAGATTTTAGTAAGTTTATCCTACATTATATGTCTGTATGAGTGAGTATATACCGTGTGCATCTTTCTGCTTCTGGGATGGCTCACTCAGGATGATCTTTTCCAGATCCCAACATTTAACTGCAAATTTCATGATTTCCTTGTTTTTTATTGCTGAGTAATATTCCATTGTGTAAATATGCCACAATTTGTGCATCTGTTCCTCCACTGAGGAGCATCTGGGCTGTTTCCAGCTTCTGGCTATTACAAATAAGGCTGCTACAAACATGGTTGAGCAAATGTCCTTACTGTGTACTTGAGACTCTTCTTGGTATATGCCTAGGAGTGGTGTAGCTGGATCTTGAGGAAGCGCTCCTCTTTTGGTCCATTCCCATCGTCTTTTTTTTTTTTCTATTGTTGATAAAATTCAGAAAAAGTTTGACCGTTACAATTCCCACAATGTAGCTGAGTAGGGCGGGACTTGCTTGAAATTCCAGCACTGAGAAGGCAGACAGAAGTGGATCCCAGTAGTTCCCTAGCAAATTAACCTTGCCTTCTTCCTCAAGTCCAGGCCAGTGAAAAGATCTCCTCTAAATAAACAAAGTGAGAAACACCTAATGAATGATAGTCAAGGTTGTCTTCTGGCCTCCACATGTGTACCCAAGTGCGCGCGCACACACACACACACACACATATACCTGTGCCATGCTCAAATATGTAAAAATGAAACTTCCATGCAAAAATAACATTTTAATTTCATATATTAAAAATATTTCAGGGCAAAGAGCAGGCAACCACATTTGTGACAGAAGCAGCCCCTGTACTCCTTATTCAGGCACCCACTTAAAGAATGAACTGTGAATCAGCTACATCTGAACAGGGCTATCTAGGTCCTCTCCATGAATTGTCCATGTTTGGCAATGAGGCCACAGAGGTGGGTATCCAGGCAGTCCTGATGAGACTCAATATGCTATGGGCAGATGGCAATAGTGGAGAAGGCCCCCTTTCAGTGGACTAAGGGAAGGGGATGAGGAGAAGAGGGAAGGAGGGTGAGATTGATAGGAGTTGCGAATGGGGACTTCAATTGGGATATACAATGAATAAATTGTAAAAAAAAATAAATATAACTGAAAAATATTTCAGAATACATTATAAACCTCACATAGAGCTAAAGTTATTGGTTTAATATATCTTTTAATTTCTCCTTGCGAACTATTATTTTTCATGTTCCAGTTTCAAGATATAAAAAAAATATATAAAAAAGAATACCCAAATAAATCCATCCCTCTCTTGAACACCACAAAGCAAGCAGCCAGGTATAAATTTGTGTGCAGTTTTCTTGTTAAGATTTACTTTTAATTACAATTGAACTCAATAATC
>REGO01000080.1:1761735-1793709 GCA_010120015.1 Rhombomys opimus | reverse complement strand
GAGAGAGAGAGAGAGAGAGAGAGAGAGAGAGAGAGAGAGAGAGAGAGAGAGAGAAAGTAGCCTTGCAACATACTGACAGTATATTTGACCTTCATCAACATCATGTGCTAAATGGTTTGAGAATCATCAGAGATCATCACAAAATTATGTTCTCAGAAAGCTCAAATGCTCCTGTATTCTCAACCTTAGGGGAGCTTAGTTTGAACAAGAGCTACAGTACATGAGACTATGTCTCAAGAAGCAGCCTACCCAAACTATATTGTTTTGTTACAAAATTTGTTCTTCTATTAATTTAAAATTAGTAAATGAAACACTGCAGATAGAGGTACTTTTTTTTCTCCTTCTTTATTTTATTATTTATTACAATTTATTCACTTTGTATCCAGGCTGTGGCCCTCTCCCTCTTCTCTTCCCAATTCCACCCTAACCTCCCTCTTCTTCCCCTAGGCTCTTCCCCTTGGCTGATGCTGATAGGGGAGGTCCTCCTCCCCTTCTATCTTACCCTAGCCTACCAGTTCTCATCAGGACTGTCTGCAATGTCTTCCTCCGTGACCTGGCAAGGATGCACATCAAGGGGGAGGTGATCAGAGAGCCTACTGCTGAGTTTAAGCCAGAGGGAGCTCCTGATCCCCTTACTAGGGAACCCACTTGTAGACTGAGTCTATGGGCTACATCTGAGCAGGGGTTTTAGGTCCTGCATGTAGAGGGTCTTATTTCAGAGGCTTACATAGATTAGGTTAGAAGGTAATTAATAAATTGTCCTTAGTCGATTATTCAATCCAGACTCCTTAAAAGATTTTATATTTTTCCTTTTTCTCTTTTTGCCATTCTTTGCCCACCACTCTATGCCACTGAAAAATGAAGAAATTTTATGTAAAATATTTAACGAATTAAAATATTAGTGATATTGTTGAATAGAGTTTGGTCAATTTTTCTTTTATTTTCTTGTCCAGTATCTACCAGAAATGTTCAACATAAAGCTTTGGTACAGAAATGAAGAAAAGAGTAATATAGTTTTCTAAAACGGGGTTTTTTTAGACTGTGGATTGCTCAATTCTAAATGAAACATCTACACCAAACTTTCTCCCCAAAAGGAAAAGGGGGAAAGAGAGATTGAAAGAACCAAAGTAAAAGACGTCTACAGTAAAACAGTATTTATGGAACATAACTGTTGCACACAACATCTGTGAATGCATGCATAAAATTGGCACAAGGGCAATTTCAGCATGGATTGTGGAGGTGCAAGTGAATACCACCCCTAGCTGAAGAGCTCTTGGCAGTTAATGGACTCTCACAAGAGAGGACATGAAAGGCTACCTACATTCTAATAGATATTCCAACATCCACGGATATACAGACAGCACCAAGCGTACTCTGGGTCATAACCCCAAAGGAAGGAGGACATGAAGTTGGATGAGAAAACTATTGAAGAGGGGAGGAGCTGGAAGGAGAAAATGGGGATGGTTTGATACAAATAAATTATATGCGTCTATGGAACTCTAATTTTTTAAAATGTTCAAAGGCCTTTATGTACTGTAGTGCTACACATTTGAGCAGACAAAAATTATTGAAATGAATACAAGTCTTGAAAAGAAAGATAAGAGGACCTTACTAACTGAGAAGAGTAGAGGGACGTCCACTCTTTGGTAGATACACAACAAGATTCTAAATAGACTGAGGTTGTTCAACACTAATAAAATGCTGATTATTGTCCCTCAAATTCTACTTTGACGCATTTATTCATTACCATGTCAAACACTGTCCTGCTGTGCTAGAGCAGCACTTTTTCTAAATTTATTCTGGATAACTGGAAGACAGTCCTGAAGAATATGCGTTAGGTTTAAATATTGAACATGAACAGGTCTGAGCTAAATGACTTTTCAAAATTAGAAAAAAGAAAAATGTGTAAAAGAAAAGAAACACATCCCATCCCATGACCACATAAAGCCCTAGTCAAACAGTAAAAAAAAAAAGAAAGAAAAAAGAAAGAAAGAAAGAAAGAAAGAAAGAAAGAAAGAAAGAAAGAAAGAGAAAGAAAGAAAGAAAGAAAGAAAGAAAGAAAGAAAGAAAGAAAGAAAGAAAGAAAGAAAGAGAAAGAAAGAAAGAAAGAAAGAAAGAAAGAAAGAAAGAAAGAAAGAAAGAAAGAAAGAAAGAAAGAAAGAAAGAAACATTCATATTATGCTACAGACTAGGCAAAAGGATTTAAGGCCAGGTGGCAGAAAGAGGGCCATGTTATACTGATCACATGTTTATGCTGTGTTCAGGAGGCTTCCTCCACTCCACTGCTATTTGTAAAAGCTAAGCATTTAACAGTTCTATTGGGCTCTATAAAATTTCCCAAAGGGCTTCAAGTCAAAATTAGCCTATTGCCCGTAAATCAAAGTAAATAGCATTAATTTGGTTGCAATTGGAGTGAGACTGATAAAGTGGAAGCTTTCAACTCAAACATCTGCAGACGCTGAGATTTTTTATATTAGAATTAAAAAATTACATTTTAAGAGTAATTTAAATCATAGCTTACACCTGCTATTTAGTAAAGTTGATTGCATAGTGCTTAATAAGTATATAAATCTACCTTTAAAAGTGACATTATCACACTTACCAATCATTTGAAAATTCAATGGTCTAGAACATAGACCAAGGAAGGAGTTCATTAAAAACAGAAACATCAAATGCCAGATGCCCAATAATTCCTGTTGCTTCACTAAATGCTATTTTCTTTCACTTTTTCCTTTTACTGCATGCTGCCACCGCCTGCTTACAAGCTCCCTGTGGCCTTTTAATTAGCTCCCCACCTCTCCTGTGAGATTCGCTGATGGCATGATGGGTCGAGTTAACTGAGTCTAACCATGGCTCTACTCTTTTCTTCATAGAAATGTGGGAGTTGAAAGAAAACCTTACATCTCCTGAGTTTATGTGATCCTTCATTAAGTAAAGTACTGAGACATCATAATACAATTATGACTGACAAGTGGTATATTCACTCACTGGGTATACAGTGTTTCTTCTGAAGACACCTTTCATTAGTCCAAGCTTTCTAAGGTGTTTTGGTTTGGCTACTAACAGATTTAAATTTTTTCATTTTCTAAAGCCGAATCCAAACTGTCCAACAGAGAAGGTCTAATATTTGTTAGAATTTAATAGATTTAAAAATTACTGCTGTGAAATACAGGTGCACCAAACTGCATAAAACTCTGCTTATATTAAGTATCAGCCATCCAAGAAAGGATGATGGGAAAATTAGAGACCACAATCAGTGAAAGAGTGTGCTTTTCCCCCAATGCACAATACAACAATTTCAAATTTGCTTTTCATTTCTACCAATTAGTTCTGTGACCGTATTGTGAAGGAGATTGCTTGCGGAATCACAAACCACAATATCAGCCTGAAGTTATGGTGTAAGGAGGACTGTTTTAAGGTTCTTTCTCCATATAAACAATAAACCACAATAGAAATGGCAGCATCTTATCTCTCTAGGAAACACAACTTACTGTTGAGTTGAATACAATAGCAGATCCTTTAAATGGTAATAATGAAGCAGAACATTGTGCCCTACTTAACTGCAAGCTGTTCTTAAAACCACATGAAAATGCTACAAACATCTTCCTGATGATTAGAAAAGAAAATGGGTACTAAATTTCCCTTCATAAAATTTGTATCTCCTCATTTAAGTGGTGAGAAATAGAAATAATTGCCTCCTAAGCAAAATCTCAAGCCAACAATGAATAATATTTAGTGGTGATCATTGTAGACTAAAGGCTTAGTCTGAGTTCGGATTCAACAAGATGGTAGTTAAGTACAATGTGTAAGCCATGGAGCTATTAGGGAACAAGGACTTGCCTCAAGGTAGGACTAACAAAGCTCAGTCCAATTTTGTAAGGCCTCCATGTGTCATTCTTACTAGAAATATTAAAAGTCATTTGCTTTCTGGATAAAGAGCTTACTTTGCAAGCACAAGTTTCAAGACCTGAGATGGAAACTCAGCACTAGAGTAATTGTGCATGTGATAACATGCACCTATAATTCCATGACTGAGAAGATGAAGACAGGATCTCTGAGGATCTCTGTGTCAATAGACTAGTCACAGGTTAGGGAGAGCCAGAATCGTGTGTGTGTGTGTGTGTGTGTGCGTGTGTGTGCGTGTGTGTGCATGTGTGTGTGTCAAGTACTGATTAATTTTTTTCATTCTTTTTAAACATTTATTTATTTTTTTCTTAATTACAGTTTATTCATTTTGTATCCCAGCTGTAGCTCTCCCTCATCGCCTCCCATGCCACTCCCCAAGTCCACTTTTGGGAGAGGTCCTTCTCCCCTTACATCTGACCCTATCAGGTCTCATCAGGACTGGCTGCATAATCTTCTTCTGCACCTCCCTCAGGGGGAGGTGGTCGAAGAGCCAGTCACTAAGTTCATATTGGAGACAGTCTCTGTTCCCATCCATTACTAGGGAACCCACTTGAACACTGAGCTGCTATGGGCTACATCTGTGCAGGGGTTTCATGTTATCTCCATGCATGGTCCTTGTTTGGAGTATCAGTCTCAGAAGAGACTACTGTGCCCAGATTTCTTGGTTCTGTTGCTCTCCTTGTGGAACTCCTGTCCCCTCCAGGTCTTTCTATCTCCCCCTTATTTCATAACATTCCCAGCAGTCTATCCAAAATTTGGCTATGAGTCTCAGCATCTGCTTTGATACACTGCTGTGTAGAGTCTTTCAGAGGCCCTCTGTGGTAGGTTCCTGTCCTGTTCCCTCTTTTTTCCTTCTTCGGATGTACATCTGGTTTGACATCTGGTTTGAATGAGGATTGATCATTTTAACCAGGGTCCTCCTTTCAAGTGCTGATTAATTTTAATGATAAACTTGATACAACGTAAAATGACCTGGGATGAAAGTTTTGATGAGGAATTAGCTAGTCAGGTTGGTTTCTGGATCTGTCTATGGGATTGCCTTTATAAATTGAAAATACTGCAAGTCAGAAATTCTGTTCGTCCACCTAGACCTCTCACCTCTAGTTTGGTGGCAGAGAATAGTCTGGTCTACTGCTTATCACCAGGATTATGTCAATGACTCAAAGTTACCCAGCAACACAAGTCACATCCACCAATCCCTATCCTAAGTAATGTGCATAACTCAAGTCTGATTTTATGGAGTTTTCCAGTATTGTACAGTCAAAAATACATTAAGTTTAAATATCATATATTAGACTGTCTCTGATTGGAAAGGTACCAATTTAGAGTCAATCACTCACCAATAAAAAATTTTGCTGAAATGTCATAGAATAAGTGTATAACACACTTAGGGAAGGCAGATGTTATAAGTAACAAGCATTCAAAAACTCTACAGATAGAAAATAATGGAATCTCCCAGAGGTTCGCATGCTAAGTACTTTGCTTACACATCATCATATCTCAAATTCCTGAATCCCCAATATAACTACAGATGAGATAAACCATAAGGCAGTCCATGCAGGTGGCATTCCCACGTTCTGGGATGGTGGCTCTAGAATGCCATGATACACCATCTTCCTTCTGTGGTCTCATAAAATGCAGGCCTTGGGCCTTGTACCAGATTCTCTGATTAGCCAACGCTGTTGAGGTATGAACGTTTACAGTGTTAACAGGTTTCCAGGTATTCTGATTTCAAGAGCCACCTCTGAGAACTATCCTATACGGTATAATGAGCCAACATTTTCTATGAATGTCAAAATAATAAATACTCTTATTGTGAACCATAATTTTCCTTTAGAAACCAGACATCTAAGCATGTGAAGTGCAAAATAGCCATGAGAACAACACTTGAGCAAAGAAAACTACTTATAAGCAATCAAATTTTAATTTTGTTATAATTTCTACTCACCAGGAAATAGTAGCCTTCAGTTTATTTTTGAAACATTTAAACATTTACATAACATCATTATCTCATATTTCTTACAGAAAATATATTGCCCAGGAAACTGAATAACCACTTTTAATAGGCAGGAATGAAAATGGAAACTTCTGAAGTAGAAGTATATTTGGTATGTTCTAGGAATGGGGAGGAAGATATTGTGTCAACAGGAGGGAAGCAGAGAGAAGGAGGCTTTTGAATTTGGGAGTTTATATGAACCACCAGCTCATAGACCTCTCATTGACTAAATTCTGGTAAGCAAATGGCTTACAGCACAGAAAAGAGGACATCTGTCCCTCTCTGGCTGTCCCATGATCCCATGAGACTAAAGTTGCAGAGGAAAAATGGAGATAAGAAGCAGGAGAATTGTCAGGTGATCCCTTACTTATCCAGGAAAGTGCTCTGGGGTTCAACTCAGACATTTGCTATAGCAATGTTAGGAGAGAAGTGTGTGTGTGTGTGTGTGTGTGTGTGTGTGTGTTACAAACCAACTACGCTCATGCTGATAGATGCTCTCTGGGATGTATAAAATAAAGCCAAAGACAGTTCTGAGTCTTTCCATCTTGGAAGCTGAATGAATTGTAGGGCCAATTACTCAGCAGTAGTCATTAGAGAAAATTGTAGATCCAATTACTCAGCTGTAGGCAACAGAGAGAGAAGCATGAACTGTGGAAGGGAAACAGTACCATTGAATGGTAGATAAAAACAAAACAAAACAAAAAATACAGTGGCCGTCTCAAAATAATGAACTTTTTGGGAAAAGGATGAGAACCATGAGAAGGCACTCGGGGTTGAGGACATGCAAACTGAGGCATGGCTGTAACACGGAAGCTTTAGCTGCGTAGCTGTGGCTCTAACTTATGAAACAGGGAGTGCCATTCACAACAGGATGAAATAAAAGTACTGGGGATAGTTTACAGATTGTTCTAAAATAATATTTATTAGTAAAGAGAACAATAATAAGAAGCAAGGTGACTATCCCCTCCACATGCATCTATTGGCAAAGATTTAAAATATGGTTTGCATTCTGGTGTGGATTATCCAGCAAAACAACTGCGTGAAGGATGATAGGCAGGTGAAATGGCTTAGATTTGGGGTTTGTTAGAAGGGATTTCCTCCTGTTGACTGCTGGAAGGTCTGTATGGAGCAAACTATCAAGCAAAGAAACACAGAAGATAGATGTCACGAATTCACAAATAATGTTTCTAGGTACCACAGTTTTTTTTTTCTATTTGATTATGTATACATTTGTGTGCATGCACTTAGTGTTTTTTTTTTCTATATGATAATGTGATCAGAGGCCAAGCAATCCCCAGATAAGCTTTGATAGGCAGAATATGTCTATACACTGGTAGCTTATCAACTCTGAAACCTGAAAGTATCAGAACAAGAGTAACCAGTGATGGAGCCCAGGCAGATGTAGAAGCACTGGACCTTCAATCAAGAGTCACTCGTAACTTTGTATTCAGAGCTGAAGTGGCCAAGGTCATGGGCAGTAACAGAAAACACAACACAAAACAAATTACTCCATTTGCTCAGGAAGGGTCCCTTGTAAGAACGCAGGAGTCCTCTCTTTCTCCCACAGTTATTCAGGCTCATTCATTGCCGCCTGCCATATTCAGAGTGGAGGTTTCCCTCATTCAGTTTGCTGACCCACACAATGCCCCTTTTAGAAGTGGTATTTCCTAGTTCCCTAAACTTTTATTTTTCATTCCAGAAAACAAAGAGTAACCATCCTACGAGGCAAGCAGGTGCACAGACTTGTTAGATGAAGTCTGTCATTATTTTGTGGCATGGAGATGGCAAAGATGGTCTCTATATCTGTCCACAGCACATGCGAGTTGGTCTAAGAGAAAATAAATGAAGGACATCTGCTTTATGAAAGGATTGCTGAGGGATCCATTCATTCAAAGAAAGCATGATTGCAAAATGTTCAGACTCTTGAAAGTCTGTTGATGAAGATATATTTGAAATGCAGAGGTCTGACATTCAGATAGATCTTCAAGTGAGTTGTGCCTACTCTGTCAACTGATATATATTCCAAGGACACCACACTGACCTCTGGCTTCCACATGCATGCACACACAATTATGACAAAACCAACCTTCATACAAATACATACACACATACAAAGTGGGAAAAGGAGATATATGCTTATATTAGAGTTCTCTAGATTAGCGTGGACACACACACACATACACACATACATACACACACACACACACAAGGAGGTTTACTAGAATGACTTACAGGCTGTGGTCCAGCTAACCCAACAATGTCTGTCTTTGAATGAAAAGTCAAGAAATTAAGCAATACAGAGAATTCTCAACCAAAAAATCTTGAATAACATCTGGGCCATTCAAGATTTTTCTGTTGACAATTCTCTGTATTGCTCTATAGCCCACTTTTAAATTGGATTATCTGGTTTGTTGGCATTTAATTTCTTGAGTTCTTTTTTTCAAATTGTTATTAATTGATTTATTATTTATTACAATTTATTCACTTTTTATCCCAGCTATAGGCCCCTCCTTCTTCTTCTCTCAGTCCCACCCTCCCTCTCTCTTCTTCCCCTATGCCCCTTGCTTATGAATGGACTAAGGGAGTTCTCCTCCCCTACTATCTGCCCCTAGACTATCAGGTCTCATCAAGTATGGTTGCATCTTCTTCTGTAGCATGGCAAGGCTGTTCCCCACCAGGGGAAGGTGATCAAAGAGCTGGTCACTGAGTCCATATCAGAGACAACCCCTAACCCATTATTAGGGAACCCAAATGGAGACTGAGTTACCTATGCTCTATATCTGAGCAAGGGGTCTAGGTCCTGTGCATGCATGTTCCTTGATTGGAACATCGGTCTTTGCAATCCCCACTGGTCCCAAATATTTTTGGTTCTGTTGGTCTCCTTAAGGAGCTACTGTCCCCTCCAGATCTTCTATCTTCCCCTTCTTTCATAAAATTCCCTGCACTCTGCCCAAAGTTTGACTATTAGTTTCAGCATCTGCTTTGATACCCTGCTGGGTAGATTCTTTCAGAGACCCTGTGTGGTAGGCTCCTGTTCTGTTCCTTGTCTTCTGCTTCTGATGTCTAAACCGTTTGTCCTTCTGAATGATGATTAAGCATCTTCTTTAGAGCCCCCCTTGTTGTTTAGCTTCTTTAGGACTATAGATTTTAATGAGTTTAATCTTTGAACTCATTGGCACAGGAGACAAATTCCTGAACAGAACACCAACAGCTCTAAGATCAGCAATCAATAAATTGGAACTTATGAAACTGAAAAACTTCTATAAAGTGAAGAACACTGTAAACAGAACAAAACGACAACCTACAGACAGGGAAAGGATCTTCACTAATCCGATATCTTACAGGGGCCTAATATCCAGAATATACCAAGAACTAAAGAACCAAGTAATCTGATTTTAAAATGGGGTACAGAGCTAAACAGAATTCTCAAGAGAAGAATATCAAATGACAGAGAATCACTTAAAGAAATGCTCAATATCCTTAGTCCTCAGGGAAATGCAAATCAAAATGATACTGAGACTTCACCTTACACCCATCAAAATGGCTAAGATCAAAAACTCAAGTGACAACACATGCTGGAGAGGATGTGGAGAAGGTGAAACCCTCCTCTATTGCTGGTGCAATTGTAAATTTGTACAACCACTTTGGAAATCAACCTGGTGCTTTTTCAGACAATTAGGAATAGTGCAACCTAAAGATCCAGCTATATTACTCTTGGGCTTATATCTGAAACATGCTCAACCATTCAACAAGGCCATTTGCTCAGCTTTGTTCATAGCAGCTTTATTCATAATATCCAGAATCTGGAAACAACCTATAGTTCTTCAACTGAGAAATGGATACAGAAATTTTGGTATACTTACAGAATGGAAAACCACTCCACAATTAAAAACAAGGAAATCATGAAATTTGCAAGCAAATGGATGGAACTAGAAAAGACTATTCTGAGTGAGGTAACCCAGAAGCAGAAAGACACACATGGTATATATTCACTTATAAGTGGATATTTCTTTGGATCTTTTTTATAATTTGGATATTAGCCCTTTGTAAGATGTAGGGTTTTGGTGAAGATTTCTCCCCAGTTTGTAGGCTGCTGCATTGTTCTATTGACAGTGTTCTTTTCCTTACAGACACTTTACAGTTTCATGAGGTGCCAATTATTAATTGTTGATCTTAACGCCTGAGCCGTTAGTGTTCTGTTCAGGAAGTTTTCTCCTGTGTCAATGAGTTCAAGGTTGATCCCCACTATCTCTTCTAATAGATTTAGTGTTTCTGGGCTTATGTTGAGGTCTTTGATCCACTTGGAATTAAATTTTGTTAGTGATAGCTATCCACTGAGAGACCCTACCCATCCGTGAATCAAAACAGATGATGAGACTCAAAAACAAACATTGGGTGGGTCATAGAGAGACTTATGGAAAAGTGGAAGGGGGGGGGAAGATGTAAGGAAGGGGATAGGAAATTCATAAGGAGACCAACAGAGCCAACTGACCAAGGCCCAGTTATGTTTATGGAAACTGGAGCACCAACCAAGGACCATGCATGGACTACAACTAGGCCCCCTATACAAATGTAGCCTATGCACAGCTTGGGCTTCTGGTGTGTCCTATAGAAAGGGGAGCAGGGACTGTCTCTGACATGGACTCTGTTGCCTGCTTTTGATCACTCCCTTCTGGTGTAGCTGCCTCTCCAGGCCTCAGAGGAAAATGATGAGCTCAGCCCTGATGCAACCTGATGCTGTTTCCTGAGGAGTAGAAAGGGGTGATAAGAGAAAGGAGTGGGACTGGGAGGAGAAGAAGGAAGGGGCTATGATCAGTATACAAAATGAATAAATAAGTGGATTATAAAACAATAGATGACAGATAGATAGATAGATAGATAGATAGATAGATAGATAGATAGACAGACAGATAGATAGACAGATAGATAGATGGATATGACATCTGACTCCTTAATGGATTGACCTGTGGGAATTTGCTTCATTCCTGACTCTGGTTTTAAAGCTTGCAGCCTATGACATCCCTTGTGGAATGTATATGTGACTTGAAGTTTGACTAACTTCTATTAAGCTATAAGGCCAACTGGAAACTATGAGTACTAACAATTCCTCTCAGGGCCTCCTTGATGAGACTGTCCTCGTAGCAAATATGTGAAGAAAGCCAATTATGCAACAATATTCAGCTTAAAACCATACCAGGAAAGGGAAATCTCCTTCTGTATTCAGGGCAGCATGTGGGAGAAAACTGTTCATAGTTTTGTTTTTTGTTTTTTTACCATATTAATATGGTTAGAGAATGGAATTAATAGTTATGAGTTTTTATATGAATGGTAGAAGTGGGTAGTGAGCTGGAAAGGGTTTCAAAAATCATATCCTCAGTCCAGGAAGCAAACACCATTTTGAAGCATGGCCCCTCAGAGCTCTGCATTTTCTGAAATGAGCACCACAGACTTGTTTTGCGTACACCTCTTCTGTGTTCTTCTTCACGAGGACTGCTACAGAGAGCTGTAACACTAACGTACTGACTTAGGTTGATGAATAATTTTTGAGATGATAAATAAATTGATCCCGTGATCACCACAACCAATTATATATAAAACCATCAAATTATCCAAAGAGATGTTTTCTTACCTGTGACTTGATTCACTATCTGCTGATGTCTGTGCTTAATTAACAGAGTCATCTTACAGGTCTTCCCTTCTGTGCCTCTTTACATGCTACTTCACTTAATGCATTGTGAGGAGAAAGGACTGAAAATGTACATGGTATCCCTAAGATACAGAATCAGAGGAGCTCAGGCCTAGAATCATGTTTATGACATAATCTAAGATGTTATGATAAGCCTGCACCTGTGAAACGTTAACTATACAGATAGACATGTTACAGCTATGCTATCACACACTTGTTCTAATAACAGACTATAATGCACACTAAAAAAGGGGTGATACAAAATTTTAAATTGAATGTATTATTACTATTTACTCCCAGCATAAATTGCACACACTTGACCCTCTGTAATCATTTGCTGACTGAATGAGCAAATCAACGAGTAATAGACCACTCATCAATCATTGTATTTGGCTATGCTAAAGCCACAGTTCAAAGGAGCTTGTTACACATGACCTACCTGTATGTAAAGCAGAGAATGACAATAAGCCAGCAGGCCTTCTCAAGCTCCCATGTATAAACAAGCTTCTTCAAGAAACACGTATTCAGACATTGATTCCAGTTGACCTTGTTGTTCAACCCTCTTGTAGCAGCAATAAAAGTTAATCACTTTACTGCTGTCTGTTGTTTTACATAAGCAGCTCTCTTGCATGTTACCTAGTGTTGCTATTCAATGGCCTTCCTCTTTTCAATGATACCACTGAAGCATAAGCCTCTGACAATTTTTTCCTTAAATTCTCATAA
Source organism: Rhombomys opimus (assembly GCA_010120015.1). Classification (NCBI taxonomy): domain Eukaryota; kingdom Metazoa; phylum Chordata; class Mammalia; order Rodentia; family Muridae; genus Rhombomys; species Rhombomys opimus. The sequence goes on along the minus strand of REGO01000080.1, from coordinate 1,781,398 downwards.
TCTACTATATATTGCTTACATTGGCAAACAAAATAATACAAAACAAAGCAAAAATGCCTGTTAATCTTTTGGACTGTTTGGATTTCTTCCTTATCACATGGTAATGGCTACACTGTGTATATGTCCATTTTGTCATTTATTCAAAACAATGTTCAAGATGTTTACGCTAAGGAGATGGCAATATGGTTCAGTGGGTAATGGAGCTTGCCTGGTTAACTGAGTTTGATACCTGAAATTCATATAAAGGTAGAAATGGAGATTGAACACACATATGCATTAATATTTATTGAATCGTTATTTATTTTTATTCTTTAATTTTTAGTTTGCCGCACTTGAACATAATAGTTTTAGAGGTTCATATATGATGGTGTTGGCAAGATATTTTTGCTTTGGAATGCCCTACTGAGTCTTTGATCCATAACCATTTGAAAAGAAAAGATACAACTGTGCTTCTCTGCAGACCACAGCTAACCATAGGGTCCTGTAGGTAACAGCAAAGCCTTGGTGGTAGCCTTGCATGGCAACATAGTTACAATAATTTTGTAGACATTTCATGGACATCCCTGAATCCTTTCAAACAAATGAATAGTGAGCCTAAGAACCCCATTAAAAAATCCACATGCACACTGAACTGCCACAGGCTACATCTATGTAGGGGTTTTAGGTTATCTCCATGCATGGTCCTTCGTTGGAGTATCAGTCTCAGGAAAGACCCCTGTGCTCAGATTTTTTAGTTCTGTTGCTCTCCTTGTAGAGTTCCTGTCCTTTCCAGATCTTACTCTTTCCCACTTCTTTCTTAAGATTCCCTGCACTCTGCCCAAAGGTTGCCCATAAGTCTCAGCATCTGCTTTGATAGCTGCAGGACAGAGCCTTTCACAGGCCCTCTGTGGCAGGTTGTTCCTAGGTTGTTTCCTGTTTTCTTCTTCTTCTGATGTCCATCCTCTTTGCCTTTCGGGATGGGGATTGACTGTTTTAGGCAGGGTCCTCTCTCTTGATTAGTTTCTTTAGGTGTACAGATTTTAGTAGGTTTATCCTACATTATATGTCTGTATGAGTGAGTATATACCGTGTGCATCTTTCTGCTTCTGGGATAGCTCACTCAGGATGATCTTTTCCAGATCCCAACATTTACCTGCAAATTTCATGATTTCCTTATTTTTCATTGCTGAGTAATATTCCATTGTGTAGATGTACCACAATTTCTGTATCCATTCCTCCATTGAGGGGCATCTGGGTTGTTTCCAGGTTCTGGCTGTTACAAATAAAGCTGCTACAAACGTGGTTGAGCTAATGTCCTTATTGTGTACTTGAGCCTTTTTTGGGTATATGCCTAGGAGTGGTATAGCTAGATCTTGAGGAAGCACTATTCCTAGTTGTCTGAGAAAGCGCCAGATTACTTTCCAGAGTGGTTGTACAAGTTTACATTCCCACCAGCAGTGGAGGAAGGTTACCCTTTCTCCACAACCTTCCATGGTAATAGGAACAGGGACTGTCTCTGACATGAACTGATTGGCCTGCTCTTTGATCACTTCCCCCTGAAGGGGGAGCAGCCTTACCAGGCCACAGAAGAAAACTATTCAGCCACTCCTGATGAGATCTAATAGACTAGTATCAGAAGGAAGGAAAAGAAGACCTCCCCCATCAGTGGACTTGGGGAGGGGCAAGCATGCAGAGGGAGGAGGAAGGGAGGGTTTGGGAGGGGAGGAAGGAAGGAACTACAGGAGGGATACAAGGTGAATAAGGGGTAATTAATAAATAATTTTTAAAAATAAAAACAAAAATGGAAAATTTTCAATTGAATAAAATTGAGTTAAAAACAAAACAAAAAATAAACATTATAATTTAAAAAAAAAATAAAATCCTCAACCAGGTGTCATCTAACAAGAATGTGATTGCTGGAAAATGAACCAGCAGAGAATGTGATCTTTCTATGAGCATTGTAGCATGTACTTCCATAGACTGATGACTGGGATTGTTGTAAAAATGCCATTCTCTGAGGCTATATGTACAGTGTGACAACAGTCACATTACTGTAGAACGTGCATGGCTGTGTTGGGTTTTTGTATGCAGTTGAATGTAGTGAAGGTGGCACTTAGGTGCTCAGATGGAGGTAGAAACGATACTGGTGAAGGTAAATATAACACTATCATTCCATAATAAAATAGATGTGGCGACTCTCCTTTTGTGTCTTACGTGTGTGTTTTAGGTATGTGTCCACCTTTTTGTGTGTGCATGTAATGTGGAGGTTAGAGGTAGACGTTGACTGCTTTTCATATTCGCTTACCGCCTCACTATTGAGACAGGCTCTCACTGAACCTGAACTGCATCAATTCAACCACGATGGCCGGCAAGCAATGGCCATAACCATTCCCATCACCCATTAGCAAGGGCTACACAAGCTTGCTGCTGGAACTGATTTTTATGGGAGAGAGCAGAATTTAAATGCAGGTCCTTAGGCGTGTGCAGCAAGCACTTTACTCACCAGTCCATCTCCGCATCTCCAAGACTTCCATAACTAAATATAAAATACAAAATATTTTATGAAATTTATAAATTGATAACTTACTTATATTTAAACTTAGAGAAGTGAGTACAGGTATTTGTATGTCCACTTAAAAAGAAAATTTCAGCATAAAATTAACAATAGATAAATACAGCAACAATTGTAAATTATATTACATAATGTTCAGAATGAATGTACAAAGTATAAATAAGCCGATTTTACAGAGGAGAACATTGACATGGTGCTTATATCATGTGCTGAATACCCAGTGTAAGACAAAGTCAAAGACTTGAGGGTCACACTGGTAAGTTTGATGGAGAATGAAGAAGCTTTTAACTTTAATTCGCTCAACACTTACATGTTGGTGATTGTTTTTCTTCCTCTTCAAAATGTGATCTACTGAAAACCTGCTATTCTCAGGTGCACATTGAACACATGTCTTAATATTTAGTGGTCACTTTTATCAGCTATGTACAAACTGCGTTCTTGTTGCAGAGAGAGAAAACAACCATATATTTTATCTCCATAGGGCAGAGTGTAGTGTTCTGTGTCTATACTGATTGAGTGGCTGATAATTTAGCTACTCTGAGAGATCACAGTAACAGTAGGTGCTTGACAAGAAAAGTTTCAGCAGAAAATATTTCAAGGTGGGATTTTACTTTTCTTATACAAATACTTTCTGAAACAAGATGTGGAATACCTCTCTTTCTTGAAAGGAATGCAGCTTGTGGATGACACCCATCTTTACAGTAACTGGCTATTTTTCATTCACACGCGGTAAAAATAAAAATAAAAACATTTACTACTACACTTAAACATGTAGAAACATTACAGCTTTGAGAAATATCCAAAAAGTGACTTGAGTTCATCTCACAAGCAAACAGTCTCTGTATGCTGGTTTTTGTATACTAACAATCCTGCAGTACTTAGGAGTTTTGAAGCAGAGCTGCCGAACTGTCACTCTTCACGGAGGGGCTTTCTCTGCCTCATGTTTGTTTTTTAAAGAACGGTGTTCCGGATCTGTTTATGAGGACTTTTCTGTCCAGGATACCACTGTGGCTCCTTCCTGACATACAGGGCATGATGTTCAAAACAACTGAGAGAACCCAGGTACCAAAAAAGTCATTTTGGTCATGCCTGATCCCAACCTTCTAGTCCTTTGATGATATGTCCTGAAGCTCTTAAGAGTAAGGAAAGGAAGTCCTAACCAATGATTTCCAAGTTTGGTGGCAATCCTAATACAGGAACATGTTGACATAGATTATTAATACAAGACAGAAAATCAGTTAAATGCATATGTGAGCCTTTTTCATCCTCCTTTTAGAGTAGAATATACTTTTACTTTTGATTCCTTGATATGTTTTGAAAAAATAATTGAAGCAAGCAGAACGCATACGTCAATATTTTAGCTGTCTTGTTATCTGTACATGGACAAGTATGAGGATGTATGCATCCATGTGTGCATGTGTGTGTATGCAGGTGTTCATGGGTGGGAGCCAGGTGTCTTTCTCAATGTCTCTTCAACTTATTCTTTCATTTTTATTCTCTGAGAGAATTTCATAGTTGAATACAATGAAATATAATCATTTTTAGTTTTTATTTCCCTTTCAACTACCCCCCTATTTCCTTACATTATTTTTGAGACAAATCTCAGACTGTATCTCGAGTACATTGATTCTACTAATGTAACCACCAACCCCCAAGGATCTATGCGTCTCTCCTTCTCCAGCCAAAGGCTTAACAAGTGTATTCAGCAGCACCAGGCATTTTCTGTGATGCTACGGGGTTAAGCTCACATCTCCAAGCCTATATAGCAGGCATTTTACCAGTTAAGTTAGGATCCAAGCTGTGCAATGATCATTTTAATTTTTGATCTTTCTTTCTTTCTTTCTTTCTTTCTTTCTTTCTTTCTTTCTTTCTTTCTTTCTTTCTTTCTTTCTTTCTTTCTCTCGATTTATTCACATTGTTTCTGCTGTAGTCCCCTCTCTGGTCTCAGTCTCCTCCTAGGCCCACCCATGCTCCCTCTTCTACCCTCATATCCTTTCCCTAGTCCCCTAATAGGGGAGGTCCTCCTTCCCTTCTATCTGCCCCTAACTTATCAGGTCTCATCAAGGCTGGCACCACCATCTTCCTCTGTGGCCTGGGCAGGCTGCACCCCTCAGGGAGAGGTGATTGAAGAGTCAGCCACTGAGTTCATGTCAGAGACAGCCCTTGAACCCCTTATTAGGGTACCCACTTGGAAACTGAGCCACCTTGTAAACGACCACGTAACCGTCTCGCCAGCAAGAAAGCACACGGATGACAGGATCCTTCTGCAGCAGGCTTTATTACAGGCAATGAAAGGAGGAAGACCCCAAGCCCCAAGATGGCGCTGCTTAAATAAGCCCCAACCGCACTTATGTGACGTGGAGTGACGTGTCATACCCTGATTGACTGCTTACTCGTACCCGTCTGACGGCCCGGGGTGGGGCAGTGGCTTGGCGCGCTTTTGCAACTGCACATGTGCTCTCAGAGGCTGTTACTAGTATAGAGACTGGATGCCGGCGCCATCTTGTAATGGCGTCTGAACCTCGGCTCTCTACACCACCTATGGGTTTCCTCCATGCAGGTTCCTTGGTTGGTGTATCGGTCTCTGCAGGCCACCCTGGGCCCAGGTTTCTTGGCTTTGTTGGTCTCTTTGTGGACTTCCTGACCCCTTCAGATCTTTCTATCTCCCTCTTCTTCCATAAGGTTTCTGGTACTCTGCCCAAAGTTTGGGTGTGAGTCTCAGTATCTCCTTTGATACCCTCATGGGTAGAGTCTTTCAGAGGCTTCCTGTGTAAGACTCCTGTCCTGTTCTTGTCTTCTCTTACTTCCAATGTCTATCCTGTTTGCCCTTCTGAGTGAGGTTTCAGCCTCTTCCCTAGAGTCCTCCTTATTGTTTAGCTTCTTTAAGACTATAGATTTTAGTATGTTTATACTGTATTATATGCCTAATATCCACTTATAATTGAGTATATACCATATGTGTCTTTCTGTTTCTGGGTTACCTCATTCAGGATGGTCTTTTCTAGTTCCCACCATTTGAATCAGTACAGTCACAGATAACTATATAGCTCTAGTATATTTTGTAATTTATCTCTTCCTTGTACTCTGTTTTCTGCTTTGTTGAGGAAATGCAGAGACTTAATTGTTTTATTTATTAGTGGAGAAAGATGGTCTCCGCTGGCTTGTTTCCACCCCCAGATATTATGAGATGGTGTTGTTGCTCTTGTCACTGTCAGGAACTCTTTTGTGCAGTCCTTCCTTTGGAGGCTGGATGTGGCAAGGTGACTGGCGCAACTTCATTTAGGTAGGTCACTGACCTAGAATCCCGAGCCAGGATTGCCATGGGCAGTCCCGGTAGGAATTCTTTGAGACTGGACTGATTCTTCTTTGTGTTATTAGAACCTCTCTTTCTGGAGTCCTGACACAAGGCATGGCCCTGATCTGCTTTCTTTTTTTGTGTGTCACTGAGAGTAACATCAAGAGAGCCTCCAGGGACACCATGACCCAGCAGAAACAAATGACTCCTGTTTAGTTGTAGCTACCTGCTGCTTGCTCCTGAAGCAAGAGATTTAAAAGCATCTTGGCTTTTTGTTGGTATGTTTTTGTTTGTTTGTGAAACTGTTTTATTATGATAAATCCTGAAAAACTTTATGCACATATGTGATCAAACTGCTGTCCTGAAATAAGCATTTGTATTTCTTTGAAAAATTAAATTAAATCTTTATATTCATTCCAAGTTACTAATGGAGTTACATTTGGTCATGTTTGATTTTGTAACAAAACCAATGCACATTGGCAAAGGGCGTGAGCAGAAAGGCTGTATTTTCGCTCTGCTTTCCAGTGTCGCACTTTATTTATTTATTTTTTATGCTCTTCTTGCCATCGAATTGTCACCTAACTGCTGCTTTTCCAGTATGTGGACAGCTGGCCTTCAATTAGGTCTCATTTTACTTAAATTAAGCAGATGACCTTTAAAGATTTCAAAACATGGGTGTCTTCCTTATTCGCGTGTAATCTGTATTTTTCAGCTTTTATGAAAGGAAGGGGTGTATTAGCTGCTTATTCAGGAACGTTGTTGGTATTTGAAAGCCCCATAATGAGCTTTGAAATTTCCTTGTTCTTAGACTGTTAGGCTGATGCGTGATAACCTGATAAAGCCATGATTCTTCAGTGGCCCAGGCAGAATTTTATAACCAGAAGGCAGAACAAGAAACCCCAAGTATTTTCTTTTTCAATTTTCAATCATTTTTAAAATTTTTTAAATAAATTTATTTCATTTAGGTTTATTTATTTTACATCCCAAGGGTGCTCCCTCCCTCCTCTGCATCCAGTCCTCCCCCCTTCTTTCTCCTTCCCCTCTCCCTGTCTCCCCAGAAAAGAGGAGCCCCCTCCCTGTATCAATCTTCCCCAGCACATCAAGTCACATCAGTATAGAGTATAGCCTGTTGCACTGAGGCTAAGAAAGGCAGCGCTGCCAAGGGGAACTGAGTCAAAAGCAAGCAATAGAGTCCATGTTAAAAACAGCCCCCACCCCTTCACTCGTCAGGTGACCCACATAAAGACAAATCGGCCCATCAGCCACATATGTTCAGGGGGCCTAGGTCCAGACCATGCATGCTCCTTAGTTGATGCCTCAGTCTCTGTAAGACCCCATGGGTCTGAGTTAGTTGTCTCTGTTGGTCTTCTTGTGGGGTTCCTGTCCCCTCTAGATCCTTTTATCTTTCCCCTAACACTTCCACAAGACCCATGGAGCTTCGTCCCATGCTTGGCTGCAGGTCCCAGTTTGCAGGAACCTCCCAGATGACAGGCATGTAGGCTCCTGTCTGCAAGCAGAGCAGCATCATTAGCAGTGTCAGGGCTGGCTCTCTACCTTGGAGTGGGTCTCAGGTTGGTCTAATTAATGGTTGGATATTCCCTCAATCTTTGTTCCTTCTTTACAGCTGCACTTCTGTAGATGGGGTAATTTTGGGATCACAGGTTTTATCAGTGGGTTGTTGTTCCCCTCCCTCCACTAGTCCTGCCTGGCTAGGAGGAGGTCACTTCAGTCTCCATGTTCCCACCCCCTCTCCTTTAGTATTCTCAGCTAGAGTCTCAATCATACCCTCCAAGGAGCCTACCCAGAATCAAGCCTCCAGCTTGTCAAAGAGATGGACCCTCTCAGTTTCACTTCTTGTTCTCAGCTCTCATCTGTCACCCCTGTTTCCTTCATATCTGATCCCCACCCTTGTTTCCTCCCCATTCCATCTCCTGCCCAGTTCCCTCTCTTCATCCATATCTGCTGTCTATTTTATTTTCCCTTCTGAGTGACATTCTGGCACCCTCCCTTGAGCCCTCCTTGTTACGTAGCTTCTTTGGGTCTGTGGATTGTAGTATAATTTTCCTGTACTATAGGTCTGATATCTGCTTAAAAGTGAGTACATAACATGTGTGTCTTTCTGGGACTCGGTTACCTCACTCAGGATGATCTTTTCTAATTCCATACATTTGTCTCATCTTTACACTTACATTTGTATCTCAAAATAATAGTTTTTAGAAACAGTTAATAACTTCACATTTGGAAACTCAAATATGTAAATTAAAAATCAAAGGATGTAGAGGGTAGTACGTTAACTCAACAAGTTAAGAAACTTGCCACAAGGTATGATGATACGAATCAATATCCTGGATCCATGTCTGGGTTGGGATGCTGGGTGTCGAATCCTGCAAAATATCCTTAGAATTCATATGTGCACTGTGACAAGTGCTTGCACTCTTGTGTGCATATGCATAAACAGTAACACAAGATGAGAGAGACTGAAAATATCTCCAAATGTAGAGTATGAGAGGAGCTTTTATGAAGATTATTTACTGCATTTACATTAAAAATATTTCTAGACTGAAGATTCAAAGAAGCAGAATTTACTTTTACTGTCATTCATTTAACAGCATTTAGCAAGTACTCACACTATGCAAAGCCGTGTTTAGCCACTGCAGGAATATATAAAGATGAATTAAACACAGTTGCTACCTAAAAAGGCCTACGGGAGACAAACTATACATAAATAGCTAGAATACAAGCCAGGAAAATGAGGAGTGCTTTGGGAGCATGAACCATGTCTCCTGAGTTGAGCAGTTTATGAGATTGCTGTCATGTAGAGATAAAATGGAGAATACGTATGCACAGGTGTATGTATGCATGTGAACATTCACATCTGTTGGGTCTATTTCATGACAGTCCCTATTTATTTAGTTTTGAAAAAGATGCATCCTTTCGTGGTTTTAAGAGAGCAACGCACCCAAAGAAGCACACTGCAAGGATAGCATCTCAATGATTCAAAACATCCAGCTTTTCATGTTCAGAGGGATGTTTCAGTACAAATATCAATTACAAGACAGGAAACATATGAAATGACTCCTAATGAGCAAAATTAACTCCTTGGCAAATGTCACAGAATCACATCCATTTATATCTAATTATTTAAAGCTGGCAAAAATCGATGTGGAAAACTGGACCATTTAAGAAAAGAAAAAATCTAAACAGAAATGCTGATGTGAGCTGAAATGAGTGTTCATGCATGAGGACACATCACAGTGTTTTCAGTAATTTGAAACAAGGCTTCCACCCAATGGATTCAAGGCATGGAAATTTCAAAAATAACACCAGCCAGCCAGCCTTGTCAGTCTCTGTGCATAGACAGGCAGCAAACAGTTTAATTATAGAAAGACAAACGAGTCAGGTTCTAGAAAATTCTAGAGAGAATAACTCAATAAAGGAGGCACCAGGGCAATTTGCTATGCAGTTTCAATTTATAAATCTCCACTTACTGATCAAAGAGTTTGGAGAGAAGACGTGTCCTCTTCAAGCATTATGATGGCCTGTCTGCAAGCTAAGTAAGCCAGTCATGTACTAGCTACTTCAGAGCCTCCGCTCTTATTTCTGGTGAATTTGTGAAATTTTCTGAGTCATATTTACAAGGAAGATATTTCAAGCTTGGATACCATTAATAATACTACTGCCGAAAATGTAAATGAGCATATGCCTGTGGCATTTAATAATAATGCCACCACAGACAGGACATCCCATAACTCTGTTTCATGACTTGAAAATAGTCCCTAAAACAAGGTGGAAAGAAAGAACCTAGGAAATTCAGGAATTTATTGTCTCCAATAGTGTAACATTATTTTGCTTTCCTATATAAGAGTCTAACATGAAATCCAGAGGCTTTCACAAAGGCTAATAAAAAGCACATTCCATTTCTTTAGTGTTGCTATAACATTATTGCAGAATCTATAAAATTTACCCGTGTTCATTCAAATGCTGATTTCTCTGCTCCACTATCTAGTTTCAACCCCGACATTGCATTGTGATGCTTATTCTAAGCATCACCTGTCTTAATTTTGTGTAAATAAGCTACCATTTGTTCTCTGTATTGCCAATAAAAACAACCAGCCAATGCTGAGCAATGAAGAGAATAGGTGGGAACATCCTTTTCTGGAGGGGAGGAGAAAGAAGCCAGTGGAAGAGAGATCCCAGAGGAGAGGCCATGGAAACATCAGGAGAAATGAACGGTACCTAAGATGTGAACAAAACCAAGTATAATGTGGGAAATCTGAATGGGAGGAAGCTATGCAGGCTTGGAGGTTAAGGATGGAGTAATTATTGCCCAACAGTTTGCTCTAAGTTAATTAAATAAATCCTAGTGTCTGTGTGGTGATTTGGGTATATAGCTGGTTTGGGAATAAACTAAAATATAAATCAATATTAAATATTAATAATCTTTGAAAATTCTTGTGACATAAAAACTGTAACACTTTATTATTATTGATGTTATTTGTCACAATTTTATTTAATTTAAAAATATTAATAATCATCAACACTTTACTTTTAGTTTACTCCGTAGTTAGAAAGTTCAGTTCCCTTTCCTCCTGTCTTTACTTTTATTCTTAGAAAACTTCGTACATTTATATCATATAATATGATGATAAACCTCTCCTATTACTCTCTCATATCCTCAGCTGTATCCTACTAAATCTTTTCTTTCCAAGTTCTCCACCTATGCTTATGTTTTAAGTGCTGCAATAAGTTTAATTAAGATTGCAAGATGATAGGTGGGAGACCATATACTGAACCAAGGACAATGTACTAGTTGCTAAAACCATGAAGAAAAATGAGCCCCCCGCCCAAGCATCAAATGACAGCCAATGGCTACTAATGGAAGGGTGTGGCCTCAGAAGCCCCTCCTCCCCCATTATGGAATGTCAAAGGGTTCAACCTTGTGCAAATCTTGTGTAGGTAACCACAGCTGCTCATATTTCATGGGTGCAACAGCTATATCATTTTCAGTAGGCACCATTTATGAACATGCTTCTTCTTTTAGCATCAACAGTACTCTTTCCATTTCCCTTCTACCTTATTGTCTGAACTTTGGAGAGGGTGATATAGATGACCTGCAAAAGGCTAGCTCACAAATTATTCTTAGGATTTTGACTAGTTATGGCTACATGCATTAACCTTTAATCTTTAAAACCTCTGAATTTGCTTTTATGTATAGTATTCTCATGTGTACATGCAAATTGTCCATAACAGGGAATCATGTAATTTTTCATGAATACATAATTTGTAAGATTCAATCAAGCTAAGACAGCCATCTTCTTATTTTTCTTTCTTTATAACTAAGACACTCAATTAAATTTCTTTCAGCATTCAAAAGTATAGACTGTAATATCATTAGCTATAGTCACCCCACTTGGAAGGAGCTCACCAGAAACTCTTGCTCCTATCAAAATGAAAGTTAGGACTCACTGACCAACCTTCTCCATCCTACCCCACATCCAAAATCTCTACAGCTTGTGGGAAACAATATTCTGTTCCCAACTTCCATAAGATCTGATATCCTTGACTTAAAGCAAATGAAACCTAAACCAATATCTACATAACTAGATATCAAATTTTGAGAAAAAAAAAAAAAAGAAAGTACTCAATGTGTCACTGCAGAACATTTGACAGACTTAATAAAGGACATCTGGTTAAATCAAAGTTTCAAATAAACAAGGATGATTTTCTTCTATAAATTTATTCTTGGTTTTAGATAGAACATGTTTATACTAACAAATTATTCATAATTCATCTTAAATTTGAATTTTATGAGCATATGTATTTCATATAAGAAAGATAATCTTGGGTATGGGAATTATGTAGTCTTGCTGCACCAAACCTAAATTGATCAACCCACCTCTACCACTAATTATCCATCTCTGTCCCCTCTGCCACTTCCTTCCTTCCAACCATTAATCACTATTTCCGAAGTAACTCTAAATGTCTAGTAACTGATTTATTTTCTTCCTCTCCTACTCTATCTTACACTTTGTAGGAGAGTCAATGTTCTATACCTCAAACCTGATAATAGCAACTCCACTGCTGAAATCTTGCTGATGACTCTCCAGAGCCCTCAGGAGGAAGTCTAAACTAAATGTAAACTCTGGGTGGTCTAGACCTGCCTTCTCCAGAACAGCAGCAAATTGAATCCCTCCCCACAGAAGCTTCACCCTCTCCGGATTCTCCTGCATAGAAAGAACATCACCTTCTACCACATGGTCCCCTGGAGAAATACTGCTTACCCAGAAGATGTGTGCATATCTTTTCTTCAGTGACCTGGGAGGGTTCCAATTTTAACACATTCGAACAGCTGTCACCCAGCACCACAGCTGCCTTTTTCACTTCTTGGTTTCCTTAGTAGACTCCATGCTCTGGGAGGAGAGAGACTTTCTGAACTTAATATACACTGTTTGGTGTATTTTAAGTGTATTGAATAAAGAAAAAGAATTTTCATTTCATAATACATTACATCAGGGCAAGAAGCAAAATAAGATGAGATGGCACTTAAAAGCTAAAGCAGAACTTTTAGACAGCTCTTTGGTTCTTTTAATTATCTTAGTATGAGAATTCTTTTCCTAATTGATGAACAGCATCTACATGAAAGAACTGGCCTTAGCTCCACAGTGAATCCAGGAATTGCAGATTATTACTTAACCTGTGAAATTCTTCACAAACTTCTTCTTTCTTTTTTCCTTTGTGTTTGTTTATGTTTTTTGCTTGGCTGTTGTTTTTGGAGGGCAAAGGGTTTGACTTGGTTTTCTTGCATGTATAGTGATAACAGATTTAAAAAAACCTAGTCTGACTAAGGCTATCAGGATTAGGAGGGGAAGAAGGAGGGAGGTATAGCTGGGATACAAAGTGAATAAATTACAATAAATTAAAAAAATAATAAATTAAAAAAAGAATACTTGCTGTTAATTCTTGAGGACCTGAGTTCAGATCTCAGGACCCACTTCAGGCCCTTCACAACTGCATATAACTCTGGCTCCAAGGCATCTGATACCCTCTTCTGGCCATCTCAGGAACCAAAACATACATGTGTGCAAACACACACACATTTGCACACACACAAATAAATAAAATGTCTTTTCATGTGCTGCTTATTGCATTTACCAGCTTGTCCCTGGCTTTACATGTGTCCTACACATTTTCATTTTTAAAGGCTGAATGATGTCACAATGTGTATATATGATGTCCGCTTGATTTATCATCTTCTGGATACTCATATTTGGCAAAAACTGACTCACGCAACCATGCATGAGTCTACAGTTTGAAGTTCTTGACTTACTATGTAAATAATTTTCAATTACTTTTTCAGATAATATAGAATTATAAGCTGTAATTTCTCATTTTTATTTTAATTATTAATTTCTGAGAATGTCTTACATGAACACTGTATTTACATCATTTCTATCTCTCCTTTATACTTTCTGCCTCCTCTCACATCCTTTCCACTCTTTTCAGAATATATACCCTCCTTCTCATTATTATAGTTACACACGTATACATTACCTGAGTTCATTTAGTGTCACTCTATGAATTAATGTTTATGGCTAAACATTTCACATTGGATGGCTTATCAAAAGGCTCATCCTGGGAAAATACTGCTCCTCTCTCTTTTTGCAACCACTGATTGACTCTAGCCCTTCATCTAAGAGTGAGGCCTTATGATGACATTTCCTCCATCCATATTGGCATGTCAACTGGCATTGGCATGTACAGGTGCCATCCACATATTTCTTGCTCTAGAGGCAAAACCCTTCAGCCTTTTCATGGGGAGCTTTCAAGTGCTGTTTATGCAAATGAGAGCAAATATATGTAAATATAAGCACACATTCATTTCTAGTATTTCTATGGGTAATTAAATCTTTAACTATTAAAAAACAAAATTACAAAGGTTTTACTTGACCCATTCAAGCAGTGGATTTCATAAGATTATGTTTTGCTTGGTTTCACATTTTTGATCAGTAATTAAGTAATTAAATATTCATTAATGAAGAATATACCATGTTCTGATTGCAAATTTTAAGTGGGTCATGATCTATGAATAATATGCTCCAGTACATTGTCTCAAAGTTGTAAAAAATTTAAACAGCCTATCTGAAGATAAGAAACATGCCCCATTCTCTTCCAGCAATTCCTAATCTTCTTTGCATTTTCTATTTTTTTCCTAAGAAGCCTTCTATTCATTCTTAGCCTTCAGAAAGATTGAAAATTACAGTGTATTTGTTATAAAAATAAACAACTATGCAAATTTAGATATGCTTCTTCAATATGTAAATGACTATAAATGAATTATAATATTTTCTTCTGAAAAAAACCTTTATTTCTATTAACTATTTAGTTAATGTACTGTGGACACTCAGATTTAATGATAGACATAAAAATGTTACCAGTTTGGAGATCAAATCAAGTATAACATGTTTACACAGAATAAATGCATCCTGATTGTTGATGTTAAGAGCATCAGTCATCCTTCAGGTGAAACAGGCTTTCATTTCCACATATTTACCAGAAATTTGGATTTGTTTGTAGCACAAATTGCTTCTTTGCTGCCTCTGAAAAGTTAAAGAAACTTTTAGTGTTGTGTACCTCCAGAACTACTAGATGGAAGATGAAAAGAGAAGATACCCTATAAATATGTGAAATTATATTTCACTCCATAGAAAGATATTGGCTTCATTATAATATCACAAATAAATTCACACATGTTCCCCTTCTAAACCACAGCCACTGCTCAGTTCTAGTGCTGGAAAAATTATTCATATTATATTGCAAAATAGCATAATTTTTACTATTCCTTTACAGCTGCCCTAGGAGTAAGGAGAACAAGGCAGAAGTATCTCCAGGGGTGATTTACCGAACATTAAATTTTTGCTATTGAACCCAAGTTTTAGATTCTACAAGAGGTGATAATGTCATCTGTATATCTTCTTTGTATGTGACACCTCAAGCTTCCGTCAAAAGCTCTGGACACACAGGAGGTTCCTTGTGTCCAGGGTGATTGTCTCCCTTCCTTTCCATCAGTTTTTCCTGCTGTAGTCACTAAACAGAAAGTGACTGGCATGAAATAGACTGCTCATGAAATGGAAAATAGGGTGGGAGGGAGGAAGGAAGGAGTGAAGAAAGGAATGAAGGAAAGAAGGAAGAAAGGAGGAAAAAGTGGAGCAAGGGAGAAAAGAAGGAAAGGGAAGTAAGGGAACGAAGGGAGTAAGGAAGGAGGGAAAGAAAGCAAGTAATGGGAAGGAAAGCAGATAGATGGAGAGGAAAAGGAAGGGATAATGAAACACATTTAGACAACACTGTTATAGACAGGTTTCATGAAATGACCATAACAGAAATATGTGCAAGAGTTACTCCTTTGGGAAATATTGAGATTATATACATAGCAAGTTAAAAAATTATACATGACTGACACTATATTAATTCAGGATACTTCATAAGTAACATTTTCATGTTTTTCTATGATTTGACATGTAAAAAATTACATGATTATCATAGAATAAAAACTTTATTAGCTGTTTTATGTGGGAGACTATGTATAAATTTTAAAATGGCTTCTTATTGTACTAAGCTGTGAAGTAACTGCATGAAAACTTTTTGATGGCTATGCTAAAATAAAGAAAAGAAACAATGAATGAAAATGGTAAATTCAACTAGTGAGATTGCTCAAGCCTACCTGACAACCTGAGTTCAAGTTTCATCCCTACAAAGGGAGAGGAATGTGTTCCTATCCCACTGGCCCTAATGTACAGTCAAACTGAGTACATATACATATATTAATGAAATAAAAATAATAACCAAAACATACTCATGTACTTAGTCTCATGTCTATGCAACTGTGACTGCACACTGCTTCATTCGGGATGTCAGTCTTAAATGACAGAGATAAATAACATATTGGCTTTGTATGAGATCTGTGAGCCACCAACATCCTTCACAGGGTGACCTGAAAGAGTGGCCAAATGCTTCTTCCTCTCACTAGATGAGGTATATGGTCCATTTCAGTACTATTTTCTATTCTATCTAATTCTTTCTCAGTAAATCCTTTCTTCTTCTACACAAATAAATGTAAGTATCTGTTGGTCAGCACCAAGCCTTACTTTATCCCTGGATATTACTTTTAATATTGTAGGTAATTAATTTGATTCTTCCTTCCCTCTTTCACATACCTCCTTCTCTTTCACACAGCCTGGTAAAACAATTTACATCATAGAAACACAAAGACCTCATACCTTGAAAAGAACTCATTCCAATAGTACCTTACACTCTACAAGTGCCTTCAGCAACATAAAAATAACAGGAGCTCATGAAGCAAAGAATGAACTAAAACACAATAAAAGTTTCAGAAAATGTGGACACTTTCACTCAGAATGCAAAGCATGAGGACATCATCTCATTAACTCTTAGCTTTATACTCGTATTCCATTACCATGGTCCCAGCTTTCATTTGGTATTTCTTCATCAGACAGAATGTTTTTTCCTCAGATAAGCTGTTTCTCCAATAAGGATACAGGCAGACATTTCCAGAGGTTGCAGACACAGCAGGTAGAGTGAACCCCCCAGCACACCACCCACTACAGAGGCAAGACACAGCAGTCCAGCGTGCTCTTCACACAGTCATTGACGTGGAGATGAAAAACCTCAAACCCCAGAAAGTAAAGGTCTGCAAGCCAACCTGCCAACACATTGCCCCAGAGAGACACCCTCAAAAATGAACCAATCTGTCCTTTACTTTAGAAAGACATGCAGAAACACAAGAGACCCATGGGAATTTCTCTTAACAAAAATAACAATCATTCACTTAGGAGATCTGCTTTGTTATGCAAACCGTCACTCATGTAATTCATTCCACCCCTTTTTCCTAGGAGGCAGGCTGGTACAGTATGATCAAATAACCTAGCATCTATAAATGTTATTGTGTCCCAAGGAATTTTCATTAATGCATTTGCTCTAGCAGTGAGAGTCAGTCTGCCAGGAGCATTATGCGATATTGAAGCTAACAGCCCTGGAAGGACCACTGTCTGCTACATAATTTTGGCGACATAATCATTATGCAGTGAGGCTTAGATTTTGTTTGGAACATTAGAAAACAAGTGTTATATAATTGTTTTAAATGAGTGAAGGAAAAAAAACAACTTTTGGTCACAACACTTAGTTGTTTCATTCATTTAGCAGATTTATGTAAAGAACTTATTAACGGCTAGTAAGATTATCCTGGTAATTTGTTAGTATAAGATCAAATCGGTAAATTTATGGGTTCATAAAAACTATCCATCTTTGTCTTATAGAAAGTAAGTGAAGTAAACTGAAAGTAAGTTATAGGAAACTTACTTATCTGAGATTTCCCTCAAAGGTTTGCTTTTCTTCCTATCCCTTCCTTATTTGCTAATGTTTGATTTCTCAAATGCAGTTACTCGGGGCATAATTTGATGAGAAATTATGATCAATACTCTACCTTAAATACGTTATCGTACAAATTATTTTCTTACGTTCTGCCCCAAAGATCTAAGACTGCAGTATGTAACATACGAACGAGCGTTTTATAATTTTGCCTTGTGAAAATGAAAGGGAAATGTAAAGAAATGGCAACTCTGCTTAGCAGAGCATGTGCTGCTGCTAACAGAGAAGAGAGGGAGGGAGGAGGAGAGAGAGAAAGAGAAAGAGAGAGATTCACATTTTCCAAGTCATGCTCTGAAGGGTTTGATAATCTTATGTCAGGAATCCCATGTTTTCCATGTGAAGCCACTTTGTTAGGAACCTGCTCCTTACGTCTCTGTAGCCAGGAAAGGGTTAACTGAGGACAGAAGGTTTACGTTTTGTAAATATTATCAAAGCCAACAACAGCTAAGAGGATTTGCTCTTACCTGTGAGTCTGCTTGAATGTTCTTTGGGACTGCAGTCCACACAGCCCTATTCTCCTGCCCACTGTTAACAGAACTGTTCCTTGACTTAGTTTGGCTAAGCCCCTAGGATAAAAGCTTCTCAACTGTGCGGTTAGAATTATTAATGGGATTTGTAAAATCAAATGATTCATTAAAGTGCATTCCACTGCAGATCTCTTTTGAAACATTCCATTTTCCGTTATGTTTTGATCTTTTTCTCAGACTCTGGGCTGAGCCTGCTATGATTAATTACTCTAGAAATCACATCACCTAAAACTGTGTTCTTACCTTGGAAAGGTGTTTCCATTCTGCTCCTCCTATTTCCTTCCCACACACTTTTGTTTGGACACAGATGATTAACATAGAGGACTAAAAAGCTGAGTGGTAAAGGGTTGTAAACACCTCCTCTCTAAGAGTTTCCATACCCGTATTTGCTGTGTGGAATTCCCCTAACTAAAGGCCACATTTAGTTGAGAGCAAGATGAACTCTACAATTTACGTTTAAGTCTAGGCTTTACTCACTTTCCTTCATAAATGTCATATCCCATCATGATAGTCTATTCTCTTTCCCAATAAACATTCTCTCAAATTCCTGTCTTACCAATTCTCTTTTACTTTGAACCAGAAAGAGAAAAAGATGGACAACATCCAACTTAAGTCCTGCTTTTCCTTTTTTGGCTTGCTCATTGTTGAACTTCAAATTCTTCAACTACTCAATATTGCTGCTCTCTTTATTTGATTTATTAACATTTTAGTACAAAATGTTTTCTCTTGTCAGTTGTACTATCAACACAAGCAGAAACAAGTAATTAAAAATTTTGAATTTATGTTACATATTACATAAAAACCTTGTTTAGGGTTTCATATATATAATATATATATTGTACATAAAAATTTTGTACAATTAATATATAATATATATAATAATTTTGTACAATTAATATATATGTTTCATTGTAACTTCACCACATCCCATTACCATTTCTTATTGACCTCTACCCTCTTCCCTTGTCCCGGTTCATCTCTCCTAAGATATTATTCTACTTCCATGGTTTTTGTTTGTTTGTTTTCGGTTCTTCTCTGACTGAGCCTTATCTCAGTTAGCATGGTGTTCCCCATTCCAAACATTAACCTGCAGACAGCATGGTTTTCTACTTTTCTTCTGAATGGAACTCA
This sequence comes from Rhombomys opimus, assembly GCA_010120015.1. Lineage (NCBI taxonomy): Eukaryota > Metazoa > Chordata > Mammalia > Rodentia > Muridae > Rhombomys > Rhombomys opimus. The sequence continues at coordinate 1,762,452 of REGO01000080.1, read as the reverse complement.
ATTGTATGGATAAATACCACATTGACACTATACATTAGAATATGGTTGGGCATTTAAGCTTATTTTATGATGTAGCTATCATGAACAGTCCTAAAATAAGCATGGATATGGAGGTTTTTTTAGCATGTGTTGACTTTGATTATTTGTCATTTAATTCACCTAGCAACTATATAAGTTCAGTACCTTCGGGACGTTTGAAAGATGAAGTATTTGGATGGGCCCCTTGGATGACATCTTGTAGTAACTGCTGAAACTGGTGTTCACGCCTTCTGCTCTCAAGGCAAGCACTCTCATTCTAAACCTACATGCTGTGTTTTCTGTTTAAAGAAAACCTTCTGTGTTTCCTGAGTTACAAAATCTTTGATGAAAAAGGCAAGTTCTTATAGATGTCTGCCTCCCTCGCACACCCTTATGCATGCCTATTTATTCGCACATGTTTCCTCTGTTTCTTTATAACTAGCACTATGGTAATTAAACACAGGATCATTATACCTTATCAAGATGGCTCTCACATGCAAGCTTTCATCTGAGTTTCTGTTAGATTTAACAAAACATAGTTATCAGTAATATTGCCCTAAAGAAGCAATGACAGAATGGGCAGGCATGAGAGCGTTAGCAGGCCTTCTGGTGTTGGTCTCCTTGGTTTGCCTGTGGTGTATATGCAAGGTTAGAGTCTCACAACAGTGTAATGCAGCCATGATCATTCAGGCCTTACAG
>REGO01000080.1:1746676-1761195 GCA_010120015.1 Rhombomys opimus | reverse complement strand
AAACAAAACAAAAAAAAAAAAGCAAACAAACAAACAAAAAATCAGAAAGAAGGAGAGGAGGACCTCCCCTATCAGTGGACTTGGGAGAGGCATGCATGCAGAAAGGGGGAGGGGAGGAGGGAGGGGCTTATGGGGGGATACAAAAGGAGTAAAGTGTAATTAATAAAAGTTAAATAAAAAATTTAAAAAAAAGAGTTAAAAGCCATGTGGACTCGTTTAAACATCTTAGGGTCTTGTTTTATTTGTCCATAAGAAGGAAGCATTGAAATTCCATGTGCCCTGAATGAGCTAATGCACTGGGGGTGGGAGGAATGAAAATCTGAAATATAGAAACTGAAATACGACTATTTCTAAACATAACAAAAGTATAGTTAGATTAACAAAGGCTGGCTCAGTTCTCTGGACCTCTTATTTTCACTTATGAAATATAAACTATGTATACTTTTCAAAGCTCAGTTTGTTACATAAATCCTTTTCTTCATCTGATCCTCTTACATACATGAGAAAATCAGCAAGGAGGGAGGCTCTGCTAGAAAATTGTTATTTCTAGTAAACAAGGTAACCTTTTGATCCTGCAGGTTTCTCAGCAACTGAACACATTATTTCAGGATTTCATTGAAGCCATGTGTAGTGAAATTTAAGTGGGTATGAAGTGTGCATTTTCCTCTAGATATTCATTTGCCTATTAGCTTAAATCCTGATTTAGAAACTTTAATATACTTTTTAGAAATCCTTTTGGTTTTGGACAAGCTTGGTTTACCCTTAGAGAATAAAGCACTGGTGTGATTCCCATAGCCATTTAGATAGAGAGCCACTCTGTGGTCATTGATTCAAGATTTCATTCATTAATACTTTCCACACCTTCTCAAACAGATACCATAAGAACATTTGTTTTCATTTTTCCAGACAAACTGTCCTTGTTAAGTGGTTTTCCCTGAACTGTGTTTTTGTTTTTTTGTTTTTCTTTGCATGAAATAAAAACTCCAACATAAAACTATATCAGAAATAAAAAGAAACTATAGCAGTATTTGAAAACTGACTATGTGAAGTGTGTTTAAATACTATTACAGATGTCCCTGCAGGACCAGTCCTTGTTGTGGAGTGTCATATTGCTTAATCAGTCATAAGTTCAATGATGAACCTGCCACTGTAGATCATTGCTCAGAGTTACGGCTTCATAGACTACTCATTCAACAAGCATTGCTTAATGAAATGTGTGATGCCTATTTCCTTTTTTTGCCTGTATGCTGGAAACAAATGTATCTTTATGAAATTATAGATTACCAGACACTAAATGAAAAGTTTTAAAGAGCCTCATGCAGAAAATAGATCAACTAAAATTAACCAGACAGAGCTAAATTCTCAACATCAATAAAGATCATAAAATGCTAAAATCATATTTTTCTTTTGTTGAGAAAAATAATTGCCTTGTGCCAGTTCAGTGCTCAGGTAAACTACAATAGTGGTAAATGGCAAAACAGAAAACAAGACAGAAATTAGTCATAGCACTTTTTCTGAAGTCCTATTACAGCAGTATGATTCAAGAAGGAAAATCAACAAAATATAGAAAGCCCAGGAGAAAAAACAACTACCAACAAAGAAATTGATTGCCAAATAGAAGATACATAGAACTACATAAACTAAGGTTCAGATCAGCAAATAGGGAAAAGAGATGAACGGAAACTGAAAGTAAACTAAGTGACAGAGGCAGCGGGTAAGTGTCACAGGAGGGTCTACGTTTATACCAGCATAAATGCCAGATGATGTTGGAAGACCGAGTCACAAGGTTCTTAAACATGTAATGTCATGTCAGATATTTATATTTAATTTATACATAAATGTTAAAATGATTCAAGTACAATACATCACTTCTACCCTAGTGAAAGATTAAATATTAGTGAAGGGAATTCCAGGAACTTGGAAGATGGCTCAGTTTGTTTCCCAGAAGCCATGTAAAAGTCAAACACAGCTGTGTACTTGACACCTCAGCACTAGGAGAGTATGGGAGGGAGACAAGAGGTTTCCTGGAGCTTGCCGGCCAGCTGGTCGAACCTAAGCTCTTAGGCTTAATGAGAGGCCCTACATCAAAACAAGGTATGTGCAACCAAGGACGACACCTGACATTGACGTCTGGTCTCTCCATGCCTGTGCACCAGCAGCACACGCATAGACACTTTCACACAAATGCATACATACGCTACACACACACAAGAATGTTCCATGATGAACTGATGGACAATAAATAGAGAATTTCAAGAACAATCTCTGAAGAGGAGTATTAAAGAATAGCACCCTGTATCCACGATACATTGTTAAAACAGACTAGGGCTGAACAAACAGGGAATGTACTCGTAAGGTTCTCATGAATTAGCTGTAAGGAGATCTGATCTTCTAAAGCTTTACAGAGAAAGGATCCTAACACACATGGCATATACACACACGCCTTGCATAAACACTTTACATGCATCACACATACACACATCCAAACATACAAAGTGCTGTACACACATCTAAATGAACACAAGTCTACACAAACGTACACATGCAGACACACGCACGTTGCATACACACTTTATACACATAATACAAGCATATGTACATGCACTTACATACTCATACATGCACACTTACACATACATTCATACATACACACTGATAAACATATATACATGCAGACAACTGAAAATAAATAGTTTTATGAAGGACTCATAATTAAAACACGTATTTCAACAGTGAAAACAAGATAGCTAAACACCTGGGATGAATCTTTGAACAATCTAATTTATTTTTTTAAGTATGTGTGTGTGTGTGTGCGTGTGTGTGTGTGAGCTTGCACGTGTGTGTATACCATCACAGGGCAGAGGGTAGAGGAGCTGGATACCTGGAGCTGGCATTCATTACAGGTGACTGGAAATTGTGAGCCACCTGACATAAGGGCTTGGAATTGAACCTGCATCGTCTGGAAGAGCAATATGCCTTCGTGACAGCTGAACCATCTCTCCAGCATTGTGAAACGAGTTTAAAGTATCATTTAAGATTAAAACTTTAGTCTTAGTTACAAAATTATTTAATTAATTTTACTTATTATATGGATATAAGTGCTGTACTTGCCTCAAGCTAAAAACATTAAAATAATCAATGAATAAGGCAAAAAATGAATTGAAATAGAAAAAATGATTTCCAAAAATAAGTCATTGAAAAAGACTTAAATTGACAAATACACAAGAATATAAAAAAGGGGGGAAGGCAACATTGAGGGTATAACAAGTTAATGTTTACTGAAAATAAATAATAGGATTATGTTGTATAGGGGATATTTTCTAAATTATTTATTTTTTTGAGATTGTAATTAAGCCATTTCCCTTTTCATTTCCTACCTTCAAACACTCCCTCAATCCTCTCCTCACTCTTTTTATAAATCATGGCCTCTTATTTATTACTGTGTGTCCGTGTGTGCATATATATAAACACACATATATATCTTGAATACATAAGTACAATTTGCTCACTCTGTATAATTTTTAAAGCCTTTTAGAAAGCTTTACGCGATGCTTATTTGTAAATACATACATCTTGTACTTGCAGTGCCTAAGGATTCCAGAAGATGGAAGTCAGAGTCACAGGATGCTTTGAGACTCTATGTGGGTGCTGGGAACTGAACTCAGGTCCTCTGGAAAATTCATAGGTACTCTTAACTTTTAAGCCATGTTGCCAGCTTCTAGAGAATTTATAAAAATAAAGAACTAATGCCCCCATTATTTTTTTGACTCGGTTACTTTATTTGTCAAGGGACTCTTTTTTTTTCTTCTGTGCCAGATGTACTTACATTGTTCAGTGACATATTATGTTATTAATAACGGGATTCAAGAGTACGTAATTTCATTCAAGACAAGCAGAAAGGAGACATTCAAATGTTTGAAGGACAACATTTGACCAATAATTATAAATCTGCAAGTCTAAAAAAATCAAAATATACTCTTTAATATAACCTAAAGTAATAAAATAACTTTAAGGATTTATACATTTGATAAAATGACATTAATTTCAATCACATATAGAATATCCAAAGTCTAAATTAAAATTTTTGAACACAGGCCATGATTTTAAAGTAGAGTGGGGAATGTTATATATGTGGGTTTGGGGGAAGAAAAAAGAAGGAAGAAATGTTGTAATTAAAATGTAACTACAAAAATGCAAAAAAGTTATGTATTTCTGGGGAAAATTCAAAAAGGTGAACTAACATGTTCACATAGCTCATGTAGAAATGAAATGAACAAATTCTTTTTCTTTGTTTCTAAGCTGACTGAAGTATTTGTATTCATAAACAACCATTCATATAATTTTTGCATAACTAAATGAAGGCATTAAAAAATACTCTGCTCTTTTCTTGAGTGTCCAGAAAAGCATTTATTTATAATATCCAAACTTTCAATGAGGTGATTTGTGGACATTTTACTCCTTTTAAATAGTTTATAAATCAGCATCATTAAATATCTTAACAGGAAGTATGAAATTTGAAGTCAGATCTACAGAAAGATACTACACTTTATCTTCCTGAGAGCCTGCATAAAATAAGAGGTTTATAAAACATGACAACTTTAAAGAATTGTAATTGTGAAAGTCAATATCATTATCTACAGAGAATATCAATGCTTACCTATAAAATACCATTGTATAACATTTATACTGTACAATTTTATTATAAAAATCAGTATCAATATTGCATATTATGAACAAAAAGAAAAACTTTCAATTCTAAAAATCCTTGTGTTGTGTTCAGACCTTGATTTCCATTATCTTTTCTAAGAAGAAGAATGAAAGTTCCTTGGAGAAATAATTGATTGTACAGCTGAGAAAGGCAATGCTCAAATTTAGTCTGCAATATGTTAGGGTTCCAGAAAGAATGCTTAAGCAGACAGAGACCTGGAGGCATCTCAGTGGACCTGCACATGCAAACTGCAACCAATGTGAAAGAATGGTCCGGGATGAAATGATGCCAACAGTCTGGTGCACAGAATAACATAATATCTGTTTTCTCTCATTGTGATATATAAAAAAAAAGTGAGTCTGTCCTCATACAAGTATTAGTTAAATAAATAGTGAGAGAAAATAAATAGGAGTGAGAAAAGGAAGTAGAGAGGAAGGAAAAGAGAGAGACACACACTGAGAAATGCAGAGAGCAGTCTCCCACATAAAAGAACTACAAATATTTCTTAAAGGTGATCCCTCAATTTTCAGTACAAGAGGCTTGATTTTTTCCCCCTCTTGAGTACTGGATATGTGTAATGCTTTGCTTCCAAATTGTAGATAAAGAAGAGGACAAAAGCAGCTTTCCAATGCAGAGAATACACACCCCACCACAGCTTGGTGCACAAGACTGTCATCATCAGAAATCAATCTTGTTGATAGCAAGCTTCCCCACAACAGTTGAGAAATCATGGTAACAGCATTGTATTGCTATAGTCTTCTTCCATAAAACTTATAACCCCAGGTAATCACAAGAAAAAGAAAGTTGGTAGAGCTCAATTGAAGTGAATTCTAAAAACAACTTACCAGTTCTCAAAAGCTTTCATCAGCATCAAAGGCAATCTGAGGTCCTGTTAGGACCAGAAGAAGCTGAGGAGGTTTCTGAACCATTTCCTTATCATCGGCATTGCAGATCCCTTCACAGAGCGAGGAAAACTCAGGAAGGTTAAAACTGAAGCAGAAGTGTGCTGATTGTAGCATTGCAGTTTTGGTTGTTTCTGTTGGAACCATTGCATTCCTTAAAGAAAAGTTTATAAGAATTACATAGCCTCTCCTCATTATCTTTGTAAATTATCAATATGAATCTATTTCGATATCAGGACATTTAAATAATTTTACAATAGTGAATTTCCATTAAAAGAAAACTTTAAGGTACCTTGTAAAATACTGTAGCAAGAGACATCACACAAAACAATTTTGAAGTCTAGAAAAGCTTGAAAACCTATAACAATTGGATCAATGTGTATGAAGGGTCATAACACCTTATCCTACAAGGCAGATTCATTCTATGTTGATATTTGTAGTGCTCAATAAGTTCACAATTTTTATTGGTTTTGAATTTAAATGGAGTGAAGGAAAGAGAAGCAGAAAAAGACAGGAGACTAGGGAAGGAAGAATTTGCAATGTATATTACAAGTTTGGAACAGTTTCTTTATACTGCCACACAGAGAGTTTGTACTAAAGGAAGGCTGCTGACAGCATCCAGGGGTTCTGACCACTTCCTCAGGGCCTGATGGTTTTCCGAAGGACGTCCCTTGTTTTTACCTTTTTGTCCCCCTTACATGTGCTAGCTGTGATTTCCTACACATAGGGAAGAAAACTAAGTGCAGAGTCTGATGTCTCGGGTGTGTACTCTCAAAGTGTATGGACATTGGGGCACAGATGGCAATTCAAGCTGTCTCTTTCAATGTTCTCATTCTTAGAAGCACTGGCTATAATCTAGAACAGTGGTTATAACTGGGGTCGGACCAAAAGGGATAGCTGAAGGCTTGCAGAATTCACAGAATCTGTTATTAATCTTTAACATTTCCCCTCCATTCTTTTTAAGTTTCTAAGTTTGTTGTGTCCATTTTTCCTAAAGTTTTTATTACTCATGAAAATATGGCAAATTTCATCGTTAAGGAGAAATATAACTCCTTTACTTAACATCTTTGAGAGTTTCTGGTGTGACCACATTCACCCCCAAAGTCTTCCCAATTTACCGCCACTTCTACATCAATTGAATTTGCTTTTATTTTTTAATCCTTAAAGACGAATTTGTGATGCCCAAGTATTCTTGGATATGTGGCCTTCTGTCTGAGAAAAGACCATTTAAGGGGTGCTATATTATTAGAGAAAAATGCTCCCCACTCCAAAAAGCTAACAATTGTCATTATATACAGTGTAGGAGTCGATTGTGTGCCCAAACTCATGTACTGGGATTTGGTGTGTGTGTTCTAACAACTGTAATGAGTTCATATGGGTATCTGCTTGCTGTGTCTATATGATAAATTCCTGGAGTCACCTCACCTTTCCAGAGAAAGATAACTATAAAAAAACAAACTTAGGGCTGAAATCAATCAATTGGAAACAAATAAAACTATTCAAAGAATCAATGAAACCAAGAACTGGTTCTTTGAGAAAATCAACAAGATAGACAAACCCTTAGCCAAACTAACTAAAAAGCAGAGAGAATCTATCCAAGTCAGCAAAATCAGAACTGAAAAAGGGGACATAACTACAGACACTGAGGAAATCCAAACAATCATCAGGTCGTATTACAAAAGACTAAATGCCAGAAAATATGAAAATCTAAAATAAATAGACAATTTTCTGGATAGATTCCATCTACCAAAATTAAGTCAAGCTCAGGTAGAAAGAATGAATAGCCCTATATCCCCCAAGGAAATTGAAGCAGTCATCAACAGTCTTCCTTCCAAAAAAAGCCTTGGGACAGATGGTTTCAGCATAGAATTCTACTAGCCTTTCAAAGAAGTGCTAATTCCAATTCTCTTCAAACTATTCCACAAAATACAAACAGAAGGAACATTTACAAATTCATTCTATGAAGCCACAGTCACTTGATATCTAAACCACACAAAGACCCAACAAAAAATGAGAACTTCAGAACTATCTCTCTTATGAACACTGATGCAAAAATACTCAATAAAAAAACTTGCAAACCGAATTCAAGAACACATAAAATGTATCATTCACCATGACCAAGTAGGCTTCGTCCCAGGCCTGCAATGATGGTTCAGTATATGGAAATCCATCAATGTAATCCACCATATAAACAAACTGAAGGAGAAAAAAACACATGATCATCTCCTTAGATGCCAAAAAAGTATTTGACAAAGTCCAACATCCATTCATGTTTAAAGTCTTGGAGAAATCAGGAATACAAGGCACATACCTAAACATAGTAAAGGTGATATACAGCAAGGCTATAGCCAACATCAAACTCAATGGAGAGAAACTTAAATCAATCCCACTGATATCATGGACAAGGCAAGGCTGCCCACTCTCTCCATATCTACTCAACCTAATACTATGAGTCCTAGCTAGAGAAATAAGATGAGTAAAGGAGATCAAGGGGATACAAATTGGAAAGGAAGAGGTTAAAGTTTCACTATTCGCAGATGATATGATAGTATACATAAGTGACCCCCAAAATTCAACCAGAGAATTCCTTCATCTGATAAACACCTTCAGCAAAGTGGCTGAATACAAAATCAACTCAAAAAAAAAAAAAATTCAGAAGCCCTCCTGTATACCCAAGAAGAAAGGGCCAAGAAAGAAATTAGGGAAACAACACCCTTCACAATAGCCACTATTAACATAAAGTACCTTGGGGTGACTCTAACCAACCAGGTGAAAAACCTGTTTGAAAAAAAAAGTCAAGTGTCTAAAGAAAGAAATTGAAGAAGATATCAGAAGATGGAAAGATCTCCTGTGCTCATGAATTGGTAGGATTAATATAGTGAAAAATGGCCATCCTGCCAAAAGCAAACTACAGACTCAATGCAATTCCCATCAAAATTATTTATTCATATTATAAATTCAATTTATAATATGTAGACAATTCTTTACAGACCTTGAAAGAAAAATTCTCAACTTCATATGGAGAAACAAAAAACCCAGAATTTCCAAAAAAAATCCTTTACAACAACAGATCATCTGGAGGTTTCTCCATCCCTGATCTCTGTAATACAGGGAAATAGTAATAAAAACTGTATGGTAATGGCATAGAAACAGAAAGGTGGATCAATGGAACCAAACAGAAGACCTAGAATTAAAACGAAACACCTATGAGTACTTGATTTTTGACAAAGAAGATAAAACCATTCAATGGAAAAAAAAAAGACAGCATCTTCAACAAATGGTGCTGGTCCAACTGGATGTCTACATGCAGAAAAAATGATTCATAGTTATCACCCTGAACAAAACTAAAGTCCAAGTGAATCAAAGACCTCAACATAAAACCAGATGCACTAAAACGCTTAGAAAAAAAAAAGTGGGAAAAGCCTAGAACTCATTGGCACAGGAGATATCTTCCTGAGCAGAACACCAACAGCACAGGCTCTAAGAGCAACAATCGATAAATGAGACCTCATGAAATTGAAAAACTTTTGTAAAGCAAAAGACATTGTCATCACAACAAAACAACAGCCTACAGACTGGGAAAGGATCTTCACCAACCCTATATCTGATAGACAGCTAATATCCAGTATATATAAAGAACTAAAGAAATAAAAAAACAATAAATCAAACCATCCAATTAAAAAAAATGGGGTACTGAAATAAACAAAAGATTCTCTGTAGAGGAATATAGAATGGCGGAGAAAACCCTTAAGAAATACTCAGTGTCCTTAGTCATCAGAAAGATGCAACTCAAAATGACACTGAGATTTCACTTTACACGCATCAGAATGGCAAAGGTTAAAAACTCAAGTGACAACACATGCTGGATAGGGTGTGGAGAATTGGGAACCCTCTTCCACTGCTGGTGGCAATGTAACCTTGTACAACCACTTTGGAAATTGATCTGGCACTTTCTCAGACAATTAGGAATAGCACTTCCTCAAGACCCAGCTATACCACTCCTAGGCATATATCCAAAAGAGGCTCAAGTACACAACAAGGACATTTGCTCAACCGTGTTTGTAACAGCTTTATTTGTAATAGCCAGAAACTAGAAACAACCCAGATGTCCATCAACGGAGGAATGGATACAGAAATTGTGGTACTTTTACACAATGGAATACTACTCAGCAATTAAAAAGAAGGAAATCATGAAATTGGCAGGAAAATGATGAGATCTAGAAAAGATAATCCTGAGTGAGGTATCCCAGGAGCAGAAAAACTCACATGGTATATACTCACTCATATAGTTCTATAAGATATAAACATACTAAAATCTGTACACCTAAAGAAGATAAACAAGAAATAGGACCCGGGGTAAGATGATCAATCCTCACTTAAAAGGACAAATGAGATGGACATGGAAAGTAGGAGAAAACAAGGAACAGGACAGGAGCCTACTGCAGAGGACCTCTGAAAGACTCTATCCAGAAGTGTATCAAAGCAGATGCTGAGACTCATTACTAAACCTTCAGTAAAGTGCAGGGAATCACACATAAAAGGGGAAGTTAATATGGACAGGAGCTCCACAAGGACAAAATATATCAGGGCACAGGGGTCCTCTATGAGACTGTTTCTCCAACCAAGGATCATGTATGGATATAACCTAAATACCCTGCTCAGATGTAGCCCATGGTATTTCAGTATCCAAGTGGGTTTCCCTAATAAGGGCAACAGGAACTATTTCTGACATGAACTCAATGACTGGCTCCTTTACCACCACCCCCAGCCCCTGAAGGAGGAGTAGCCTTGCTAGGCCACAGAGGAGGACATGGCAGCCAGTCCTGAAGATACCTGATAAGCTAGGGTCAGATGGAAGGAAAGGAAAACCTCCTCTAGCAGTGGACTTGGAAAGGAGCAGGGATGAGATGAGGGAGGGTGGGATTGGGAGGGAATAAGGGAGGGGGCTACGACTGGGATACAAATTAAATATCCTGTGATTAATATAAAAAATAATAGCTAATTTAAAAATAAAAATAAGATTAAAAACATAATAAATAACTTCCTGTAGTCACTTCCCTTTTTCAGAGAAAGATAACTATAATGATAAAATAGAATTTACTTCTATTTTTTTAATGAAAGTACCCTGTCACAAAAGAACATTGGTCCTATGGACACATCTATTTGCGCTACCTAAAAACAAAACAAAACAACAACAACAAAAAAGTCAAACACATGCTAAACTCATGCTCATCAAGAGTATCAGAGGGAGGAAGAAAGAGAGTTGATCTGACATTGTGTAAAGTTTCAGTCAGGCAAGCTTATGATGTAGAAATCTGCTGCAAAATACAGGCCACATAGGAAGACAATGCAGCCAGTCCTGATGAGATCTGATAGGCTAGGGTCCGATGGAAGGGGAGGAGGGCCACCCCTATTGGACTGGGGAAGAAGTATGGGAGAAGATGAGGGAGGGAGAGTGGGATTGGGAGGGGAAAAGAGAAGGGGCGACAGCTGGGATCCAAAGTGAATAAACTGTAATTAATAATTTTTTCAGTGCACTCACTGCTCTTGCAGTGAACCTGGCTTCAGCTCCTCGAAGCTACAGGGCTGCTTACAGCCATTTCTAACTTCAGGACTTAGACCCTGACGCCCTCAGGTCTCCTCAGGCCCTGAGTACACACGATGCACACACGTGCATGGAGGTAAAATATTCCTACAGATAGAGCTAAATAATTTTCTTTTGAAATCAAATGAAAGGGAAGAAACAGTGGTGAAATAGAGATGGTACTCATATTTCACTTGCTTACTTAGAGAACTGACATCAGATTGGTGTTTACATATTGTATTTGGAGGAATATTAATGTCAGAATCCTGGAAAAACTCTTGCTATTTTACCGCCTCTTATGAATCAAAAGTAAATGGGAAGAAAGACTCTGTCAGTATTTCAACATACCTCCAAATGCAGCATCCATATTATAACCTCAGTGTGGAGGCTGACAGCAATTTTAATCAATTTACTTTTTATTTTTCCCCCAAATGTGTTTTATTACAGACAAAAGTTTTGGTTTTCTTTTGTTAATGCATAACTTGCTACTACTTCTTTTGTAATTGCTTCATTATATTACATTTTACGGTTCATTTTTATTTGTGTACAGTGTTGTGTGTCACGTGGTTGCAGTTGCTGCAGAAGCCAAAAGAGGGAGTCAGATCTCCTGACACTGAGATGTGGGTGGCAATGAACTTCCCTGTGTAGGTCCGGGAAAACCAAAGTTGGGTGGCAAAAGCAGTACATACCCTTAATGGGCCCCTCTCCACCCCTTTTCAGAACTCCAAGAATTAATGAAAAGTTTTCAAAGATCTAAGCCACAAACTGTCGATACTTATGCAGTTTAAGTGAATCATCGTAATATTTATTTCTGTCTGTCTAGATTTGAGGTGTTTGTAATATATATATATATATATATATATATATATATATATATATATATATACAATATATATTCTGTTCATTTAAGTTTGTTACAATGGTTTGTTTTTCAGAATTGGAGAAGGTTGCAACACAGTCTATAAGCCAATGCCCTTTTAAACCAAAAGTGTCTTAAATCTGGTTGATATTCTTTATGACCCTTTTTAGTAAGCTCTTTTGTGTTTCCCCAGAAATCATTAAGCTCATTTCAGTGAGCAAGTAAATTGTGTTTGACCAGCTGTTCCATTGCACTCATTTCCAGAAGAATTGAATTTTCTCCTGAACTCTGAACTCACAATAGCTAAACTTGGCACAATGTATTTTCTTATTCCTACCTCAAAAGACCCAGCATACAGAGTTATTTAATATAATGTGATTCCAATGGTTGTCCCAAAATGAAATGGAGGCTACCAGCAGCTGCTTCGGTCGTTTGCCACAGTTTCTCTCTGCATGTCTTCAAGAATAGAGAACACATTGCTAATACTAAAATTTTACTCACAATTTATTCTTCTTTATTGGATCAATACAAACATATGTAGAGATTTTTTTGGCCAGACCTCAATTCTTAGAAACCTTGCAGCAGTTTATAATGAAACGACTAGGTATGATTTATGATTAGTAATTAAGGGCTTTAAAAAAAATCACAGTTATTTCTGCAATATGTTGCAAGATTCATGTGTCTATTAAGAATTTAATCAGGCTCTTTGAAACTGAGATTATGTTCATCACCTAACAAAATGTCTAACACATGGAATAAATGGTATGCTCATTGTGTGTGTGTGTGTGTGTGTGTGTGTGTGTGTGTGTGTGTATCTCTGTGCTAATGTCTTTGTGTATCCATGCAGGCATGTAAATGTGAATGTGCATTCATGTATGATCATGTTTGCAAGTGCAGCAGCCAGAGTGTCGATGTCTGGCATTTTCAACTATGGCCCCTCACCTTAATTTTCTGAGGCAATGTCCTCACTGAACCTGTAGCTCACAGTATGTGACAGGCTGTCCAGCCAGATGGCCACCAGGAAGGACCCCTCTCCTCCACCACCATAACATTGGGGTTATAGGCAGATAACACCATAACCTGGCTTTTCACATGACTTCTGGGGATCTGAAGTCTTTATGTTTACACATTTGGCGACTTCTCCACTGCTGAATATACTTAAAAAATTAATAAGCCCAGTGAGATAGCTCATCAGGCCAAAGCACTGTCCTCAGGCCTGATAACCTGAGTTAGATCCAGGACCAGCATGGCAGGAAGAAGAACTGATTCCTTAAAGTTGTTCTCTAACTTCAGTACGCAAGCAGTGGCATGAGATACTTCCCAAAATAACTATCTAACTATGTGAATAAAATAATAAATATAATAATTTTAATGAAATAATAAAATGTAAATAAAAAAAGTCTAATGAGAACCAGTTTTCTATGGTATTTTTATCTTTTTTGGCTATGTTTTGTTCAAGATCTTCAGTATATGTGGAAAAGAAAATACTTTGTTTTTTTTTTTTATTCTTTATTAATTACACTTTATTCACTTTGTATCCCTCCTGTGGTTCCCTCCCTCTTCCTGTCCCAATCCTTCCTTTCCTCCACCCTCTGCATGCATGCCCCTCCCCAAGTCCACTCATAGGGGAGGTCTTCTTTTTCTTCCTTCTGATCCTAGTCAATTAGGTCTCATCAGGAGTGGCTGCATTGTCTTCCTCTGCGCCCTGGTAATGCTGCTTCCTCCTCAGGGGGAGGTAATTAAAGAACAGGCCAATCAGTTCATGTCAGAGGCAGTTTCAGTTCCTATTACAATGGAATCCACTTGGATACTGAACTGCCATGGGCTGCATCTGTGCAGGGGTCTTAGGTTATCTCCATGCATAGTCTTTGGTTGGAGTATCAGTCTCAGGAAAGAGCCCTGTGCTCAGATTTTTTGGTTCTGTTGCTCTCCTTGTGGAGTTCCTGTCCTCTCCAGATCTTACTGTTTCCCACTTCTTTCCTAAGATTCCCTGCACTCTGCCCAAAGGTTGCCCATAAGTGTCAGCATCTGCATTGATAGTCTGCAGGGCAAAGCCTTTCAGAGGCCCTCTGTATCAGGCTCCTGACTTGTTCCCTTTTCTCCTTCTTCTGATGTCCATCCTCTTTGCTTTATGGATAGGAACCCTTCACAATAGCCACAAAGGACATAAAGTACCTTGGTGTGAACCTAACCAAGCAAGTCAAAGACTTGTATGAAAAAAAAATCCAGTCTCTGAAGAAAGAATTAGAAGAAGATATCAGAATATGGAAACATCTCCCATGCTCATGGCTTCGCAGTATTAATATAGTAAAAATGCCCATTTTACCAAAAGGAATCTACAGATTCAATTCATTTCCCATCAAATTACCAACACAATTCTTTACAGACCTTGAAAGAAAAATTCTCACCTTCATATGGAACAACAAGAAACCCAGAATTGCTAAAACAATTCTCTACAGTAAAAGA
>REGO01000080.1:1719767-1745631 GCA_010120015.1 Rhombomys opimus | reverse complement strand
GAATGGATGCACAAATTGTAGTATGTCTACACAATGGAATATTACTCAGCAATAAAAAACAAGGAAATCATTAAATTTGCAAGTAAATGGTGGGATCTGGAAAAGATTATCCTGAGTGGGCTATCCCAGAAGCAGAAAGCTGCACATGGTATATACTCACTCATATAGACATATAATATGGGATAAACCTACTAAAATCTGTACACCTAAAAAAACTAATCAAGAGGGAGGACTCTTGCTAAAATACTTTGAGTTTTTTATCTTAGCTATTCTGATGGGTGTAAGATAATATCTCAGGGCCATGTTGATATGCATTTCTTTAAGTGTTTCTCTGCCATTCAATATTCTTATGTTGAGAATTCTCTGTTTAGCTCTGTACTCCATTTTTAAAAATTGGATTACTTGTTTTGTTGGTGTTTAACTTCTTTAGTTCTTTGTGTATTCTGGATACAGGGTCAGATACAGGGTTGGTGAAGATTCTTTCCCAGTCTGTAGGCTGTCGTTTTGTTCTGATGACAATGTCTTTTGCTTTACAGAAGCTTTTCGGTTTCATCAGGTCCCATTTATTGACTGTTGCCCTCAGAGCCTGTGCTGTTGGTGTTCTGTTCAGGAAGTTGTTGCCTGTGCCAATGAGTTCAAGGCTTTTACCCACCTTTTCTTCTAACAGATTTAGTGTGTCTGGCTTTATTTTGAGGTCTTAAGCGACAACACATGCTGGAGAGGATGTGGAGAAAGGGGAACCCTCCTCCATTGCTGGTGGGAATATAAACTTGTACAAACACTTTGGAAATTAATATGGTGCTTTTTCAGACAATTAGGAATAGCACTATCTCAAGATCCAAACATACCACTCTTGAGCCAAACTTTGGGCATAATGCAGGGAATCTTATAGAAGAAGGGTAAGATAGAAAGATCTGGATGGGACAGTAGGACCAAAAAGAGACTAACAGAACCAAAAATTCTGGGCTCAGGGGGTCCTGCAGAGACTGATGAATCAACCAAGGACCATGCATGAGGAAGAGCAAGACCCCCTGCTCAGTTGTAGCCCATGGGCAGCTTAGTCTCTGTGTGGGTTCCATAGTTAGGAGACTAGGGGCTGTCTCTGACAGTGGGTGGCCCTTTTATCATCTCCCCGTGGGAGTTAGCCAACTAGGCCACAGATAAAGAGGATCCAAGCAGTCTTTGTAAGACCTGATAGGCTAGAGTCAGATAGAAGGGGAGGAGGACCTCCCCTGTCAGTGGAATAGGGATGGAACATAAGGAGGGAAGATGAAGGGAGGGTTGGGCAGGGGGGCAATGAGAGAGGAGGTTATAGCCAGTATACAAAATAAATAAATTATAATTAATAATAATAAAGAAAAATTTTAAAAAGAAAGAAAGTATTTTGGAATATACCATTTCATTTAATGTCAGAGAACAGGCTTATTGCTGGTTGCATTTGCAAAGGCAATTTCTGTGTAGGGCACAGATTTGGAAATTTTGTCAACAGCCCATATTACTGTCAGGGATTTCTAAACTTGGGTGGTCTCTTGACTGTGATGCAAAGTACCCATGTCTTTTCAGCTACTATGTCACCACTTAGAACATGAGTGTCATGAGAACTGATGCCAACATTAAAGCTCATGCTTCATGTCCTATGGGTTATAATAGACACCATCTTTCATCAATAAGTTGTGTATCTTCAGTACACAGCACTATACTAGTTGATTAGTCCTCAAATAAAGTAAAATCATATTTTTGTTAAGGTTCTTGATACAACCTCTTACCATGGAGGTTATATCATTACTTTGTCAGTAACTAGTGTGAACATGCCAAGATATTTGAGAGACGGGACTGAGGAGGAAGAGCTGGCAATTAAGGATGGGTCAAAGATTTGTAAAGTAAGTAAGGCTAATGCTATCAGACCCTAGAGTCAGAATCAGAGGAGACATTCAAAAAATGCAGTAATAAAAGCATCTAGGATCAAGAATAAAGCCATTGGCTCATGTGCAAAAAGAAAAAGAGGAGAAAGACTGGCTGGAGCAGTAGAAAGTTGAATAAAGGGTTGGAAAATGAAGAGAAAATCAAGCCTCTGGGTTCACAGTTTTCAAGAGAATTCTGACATGAAGTGAGAGAAAATGGTGAGGAAACAGAGCAGGAGCATCCTAGGGAAACTGACATGTATCAGTGTCAGAATGGGAGAAGCACAGGTATAAAAGCAGATCGTGGGGAGGGTGGGTAGTCCTAAGGGCTCCGAGCAGGTCACAGAGTACAGATCTGTAACATTTTGACACACAAGCTAACATGGTACACTGGCACAGATAAGTCGCTGAAGGAGGTAGATCAACAGGAGGGAAGATCTGACGAAAGCACCAGTACAGGCACTTCCACTGCCACTGTTAGGAGTTGAGCTTTCATTCAGAAATCTTTATGCCAAATACCTTATCCTACAGCAAGGAAGTGGTTTTAAATATTGTAACATCAGTAGAATGTTTATTGTTAATTAGAGTATCATTTTAAAAATGACACAATCATTAGCTGATTATAAAAAAGACAAATACATTTCAGTGACTAATAGTTAATATTTTCTAAAAATGTATTCATAAAGACATCAACTAACTCTAAGGTTGAAGTTTTACAAATTTTAAAGAGATTCATTAAATTTTATTTACTTTCATTTCTAAAGGAAGATGTGTTCCAAGAGGGAAAAAATAAAATATGAGATGTTTTCAGAATTCCTGATTATATAATGTTGTCTCAGTTTGTTTATGTTAGACCAGATATAGTGGGTTATACTTGTAAGTCAGTGCTCAGGAGAGAAAATGGTACTATGAAGCCCAGAGCAACCAGACTGTCTTAAAACACAATCAGCAGCAACAGAAGGTCTTTTCTAATGATGTTGCACTTCTTGCTCTGTGTCTGCATATAGAGTTAAACTCTTCAGCATTGGAACTTAAGTACACAATGCTATTCTCATCATAGATTACAGAAGTTTTACAAGGCTAGCAGTATTGAATAGACATGTCTGGGTACATATCATACTCCACCCCAGACCCACTGCCTCTCTATTTCCCTTGATAAAGAGCAGATTTCCTAGAGATATCAATAGAACACAGCTTAAAAAGATGCAATAAGACTAGGCAGAAACCCTCATACCAAGGCTGAAGGAGACAAGCCAATGGGTGAAAAAGGATCCCAGGAGAAGGGAGTCAGATACACCCTCACCCTCACCATTAGGAGACCCACAAACACTCCAGGCTAACCAATCAGAGTATGTATGCAGAGGACCTAGTGCAAACCCATGCTGGATCCATGATTGCCCCTCAACAGTCTCTTGGTTTCCCATAAGTCCTCCTTAGTTGAATCTGTGGACCCCTCGACAAAAGAAGAGGGGTCAAAGTGCATATCTGTATTCTACCAGTGGAACTAAGAAGACACCACTCATTTATCTTTCTTCTGAAATTACTAGTTCTTGCATATCATTAGCTTCTGACTTTAACCCTTACAAAGAAACCTCAATAGGTAAAGGTTTGGACATTGTAATTGTTGCCACAACGCAGAAAATGGACTTCTTTGTGTTGGAAGTGTCAATAATGGTTTTAAAACTTGACTTTAAATAAATGTTGTTTATCTGCTAAGAGGTAGGATTATATGATCATTGAGGATTCATCCCACTCTGATGGATTCAACTGCAGTTGGTGTTTATCCTCTACATATCTCTCCCACCCAAAGCATCATCAGAAGCATAATAACAAAAAACAATAAGAGGGTTTTGGCGATGATGGTGACTCTGGCCCCTAGATTCATTTGCTGCACTTCTTGTGATGAAGACAGCTATTTATTGAGGTAAATTTAGTCAGTGATACTTTCCTTCTAGATGCAGAAGCCTTGTTAGAGCCTATTGATTCACAGAGGATGAGGCAGAGTGCCAGGAGATGGAGGAGCCAGAGGGGATGAAAAGGCCTCCTGGGACTCTCAGGAGACACCATAGGGTAGCAGAGAGTTCTCTAAGTTCAAGGAAGTATATCTGTTCTCATTATTGCTGCTAGGCTGTTGTCCCTTGAAAATATGACCAGACAGAGATTTTTGCCTGTAAGTG
The DNA here is from genome assembly GCA_010120015.1 of Rhombomys opimus. Taxonomy (NCBI): domain Eukaryota; kingdom Metazoa; phylum Chordata; class Mammalia; order Rodentia; family Muridae; genus Rhombomys; species Rhombomys opimus. Next base: position 1,741,553 of record REGO01000080.1, on the reverse strand, counting down.
AGCAATTAGTCCTCCACTGAAAAACAGAATCTTCCTTGTTTTGACTTGAATCCACAATTTTCTATAATTCTCTAAGTCCCATAAAATCGACTCTAGTCTGTAGCTTTCACCAAATACATTCCTTTTAAATAATGGTTAACTTGAAGACTTCATTTTTCTTTCTAAAGAAATTTTAAATGTGTGAGAGCTGAAAAGGGAGCACAAGCAAAACATTCTTCTGCTCAGAACCAGCCAATTAGCTAGTGGCAGGTGTGAGGATATTGTATGAGAATATTCCCACGAACACAGAGGCATAAATAGTAAAGGGAAACTTTCCCGTTTTGAGTCCTCTCCCTAACTTTCTGTGCTTTGAATTTTTCATTTAAGGAGAATTTGAACACCTAAAAATTTCCTTTTAGGACTCAAATTTAAGTGTGTTGAAAATGAGCATACTGCAACTCATTTATCTTTAGTTAGTAACTATTCTAATTGTGTCAGTCATGTGTGGAGTCATGTACCACTTGTAAGTGAAGCTTTCCATTATAGATATAATTTCAGTTCAATTGGTTCTTTTCAGTTCCAAATACAATGTTACATAATACTTCAAGTAAAATCCCCAAAGCAGTCTTTTAATACCTCCATGAAGAGATAAACATCATATATGTAAACTGTTCAGTGAGCTATGCACAAGAAAAGAATAAAATTAATTATGGCAATTTGGCTGCTTTTATCCAAAAGTTAATGCTTATGGCACAGTGCTCTGAAGAATACATTCATTAATCATTCATTTTGTTTGTACAACAGTTCTGGGTCAGAATGAAATTCCAGATTGGAGACAAAGCTCCATAAACCATGTCAGGATGGCAAGACATAGACAACATGCATGTGTGCCTCTTTGTCTTCTTCAAAAGACAAAGAGAAACTATTACCACTTGTGTTCAGTGACATGATCGCAGTAACAGTTTGGATTACATCACGTTACATTCATTAGGCAAGTCTGGATTCTGTGGACTCCAAGCAATGTACTGTACTCTTACAGGCACACTTTTCGCCTTCCTCTGCTTTTCTAACCTTCAGATTACTTTTCTTCCTTTCCTCCTAGTTTTCTTTAGTTGTTAATATGCAGTTTCAAAGAAAGAACATGTTTAACCAGCCGGTCACAATGGTAACGAATAAAACATTCAAGCAGATGATATTTCTATTACAGCCTATAGTAAAGCTTACTGTGAGTTTCATCTCTGTAAATAATATAAACTTTAAAGGGCCACAGTGACCTTGTGTTTAAAAAGATGAATTTTTTTCTAACCTTTTAAATTTTGGGGGGTATTAAATATTTTGGGGTTAACTTTTTTTGTTTCCTTTCTTTTGACCCAATCCTCCCAAATGTGCCTCCCATCCTTCTTAAAAATTGTGGCTTCATCTTTTATTAGTTGTCATTACATGCATATATGTATATACATACATATTCCTAGATATAATCTGCTAAGTCCTTATAATTCTACATGTATATATGTTTTTAGAGCTTATCATCTGCATCTGAAATCTAGCTATTTCTAACATTTTCTTTTTGCCATTTACTCTTTGACATTAGATGAGTTCGCAACAGGAGAATGCTACAATTTTCTTCTCTATTGAATGGCAAGCTATAATAAAAATCTGTGTTGATTCCTATAAAGATTCAGGGGAGAATTGCTAAAAAATGTACAATAAAAATTAAACATTTCTCCATTTGAAGAAGCAGACTAATATTTAGTCTAGGTCAACCTGTGTTGTGTACAGATGGAGTAATTGACTTCCTCTCCTCTTATTGATACATGGGAATTCAGAATCTCATTTGGGGATCTTTAATCTCATAAATAAAAGACTTTAAGAATGTAAGCAGAAAGACAATTTTATTAGCATTTAAGAGAAAAACCTGAGGGCAGGCCAGCTGTAAGATTACTTAGCTGCTGTCCAAGGAAAGGGACAGAGAAAAGAACTGAAAAAAAAAAAAGTCATTTAAGCTGGCATGAACCCTGATAGACAAGCAGCAACATGGAAGGGAAGGAAGGTTTTTAGAAAGAATTAGGAAGCCAAGATGTTGGAGGAAAAGCCCAAAGTATTGAGGAAAGCATGCTAGGGTGAGACTAGGGAGAAAAGGTAATGTGATGTTTTGCTTTTCCGGATTGTACTTGAATGGACAGACTTGGGTCCCCGCAAGGTGGAAGGTCACAAGCTTCAGCACTAGGCTACAGGACGGGAACAGTTGAGCATCTCGTTGAAGAATTAGCTATTCCACCTCTTTCTTTAGCAGGGTGTAAGGGGTGCCCACCCTCCTAGCCAGGATCCCTTAGGGAAAGTGACTGAATCAGCCCAGAGGAAAGTTATGTCTCTACAAGGCCAGAGTCCCTGGACAAGGAGATGTTTGCTACTCTAACATAATTGATTCTTATACCTAAGAAATCTGTTATGCGAGACTTAGAAGCACTGTTCATTCATTGTTCTAATACAGACAAAGAGTAAAAGGAAGGATTAGTCATTAGTTCTAGCCTTTTGTCTCGTGGTCCTAATGTCAGGAAGCACCAAAGCATTCTCTTCCACTGACTTTGACTTCTTATTAGACAGACTTCTTGTGGTCAAAAGAAAAAAATGGACCTGCTTCCATACTGCTGTTCATAGGGAACAGAATATAATCATGCTAGTGAGATCACGGCATCTGAACAGCTTAATGAGACATGGAGCCTCATTACCCATCATGCTGGTTAGTCTCTATGGTATACACTGCTTTTAGTTTACAAGAAGACCTACCTGCCTTCTTAATGATGATGCCAATGACAACAGCGTGTTTCATAACTCCTAACCATCCTAAGGGTGTGAAGGTTTCCCAATTTTTTTCTAATTAAAAATGACTCAGAGTTGAGAAGGGATTGAGAATAAAAACCGTAGAGATTTAAGATGGTGTTATTCCAAATTTTAGTAGCTAGCATAATGTGGCACTTAAAAAAAATATAGGAAATAAAAGTCCCCAATACTTAAGTAATTCTTAGATGCTGTTTTATATGGGAAGAAAATGATAGGATGAATAAGTTGGTAAAATGCTTGCCAATCAACCATGAATATTCATTCTAGTTTGATTCCCAAAACTCACATAAAATCCTGGCCCTGTAAATGTGCATCTGTAAGTCCAAAGCTCCTAGTAGGAAGCAGAGATTAGGGGCAGGAGACACTCTAAAATTTATATGTCATGCATTGATCCATACAGAGATTTTTAAAATTAAATTAACAAAAACCTATAAAGTAAGTAAAATATTATCATAGTATATGGTAATAGCCAAATGTAGTTGGTGATAAATATAACACATCTCATTCAAAAAATTAGTCACTGCACATCAGAACTTAATTTTTATCCAGAAATCCAACTCTAGCAATTATTTTACTGAAAAGTGCTTAATGACTTGGATTTCTTTTGCTCTGAAGAGAAAGACTTCAAAATTGACATCAGAGTACAATTTATTCTTTACTTAAACATTATATGTTAGGGGAAAGATTGAGAAAATTATTGGAATATTGCCCACGTGGCACGCTGGGGTTGGCTACCCAGAGGCTATTTAAGCTGTGGGCTGGCTTTCCCCAGGGTCAGAAGATTGTTCAAGGTTCCTGAATAAACTGCATTGAGAAGAAAATAAATAAATAAATAAATAAATAAGAAAATGACTAGGCTGAAATGCATGTTAAATTAGATCTTTATTTTCCTTCAATTTTGATTTAATTTTTAAAAAACACTGATAAGAATATAAGGAGAGTGTGTTAAAATGATGAGTCACTGTAAAAAACCCTTATTTGTTCTTTCTGTCCCCATGAGGCCTACTCACTTTCTTTGAAGTTCTATATGTCTGAGGTAGGAGGTAGTAATGTCTATTTTAAAAGGTTAGTATTTTTAAAAGCATAAAAATATATAGTAACAAAACACATGTGTCTTCATTACCTCATTTTAACTTTTAGTTTAATTGCATCATTTCTGTGCTAACACCTGTCTTTTAAAAGTCCTTAATTTAAAATAAAAGGAATTCAAGAAAAGATTGAAATGTCCAAGATGGTTTTGCTGATCAGTGATGTGCACATGCATCTGAAAACACTCTGGGTAAGATATGAGTGGACATTAATCCTAACTAGATATTTCACATTTGATTAGTATTCAGGAGAATCCATATATTGGGGAAGAATTTTTTTCTAGGTAATGAGTACAATTAAGAAGTAGACTTGAACATGTGGTCTTGGTCTTTCCTTTATTACAGACTCCTCCAGATGTGCTAATTTATTGCTTTGTTGGAAAATACAGAAAAGGTTATCATCGTTTTATCTCACGTTGCAATACCATGATGACACTGTTGGTAATGTTATTCAAATTTTAGTTTTCATTTTTCTTCTTCAAAGGCTTTGGAAATTAGCCTTTTATTATCTTGAAAAATAAAATCAATTTAAATGTTTAGATGTTTAAAAAAAATAAGTTTGAATGGCAAGTGTACATAGATAGAAGATACCGGGCAAGGCCTAACTTAATCTAATTCTAGCTCATGACCGTGAACTGCAGAAGGATATAAAATAGAGCCTCTAAACAGAGCCCCTTACTCACGGACAACAGGAACGCCTACTGCAAACATCCAGCGGAGGGGGGTGGGAAAGGCAGAGGGGATCCCGGGCTATGAGTGACTGTGTGTCCTTGAGCAGCAGGTGCTCACGGTGTCCTCAACGCATTCATGAACTTGACTGTAGCTATGAGGCCTTCGACAGGCTCACAACCTCACGGTGCAGGTTGAAATACTAACAAACAAAACTGCTACATGATGAATCTGAAACCCCACAATTTGGAGTGCTGGAAAAAACATCTCAGCTGTTAAGGGCACGTGTTGCTCTTGCAGAGGACTTGAGTTCAGTTCCAAGCACTCAGAGTGCTCAATTTACAAGCTCCTATAAACCAGCTCTGGGGAATCCAACAAATGCTGTTTTCTGGCCTCTGTAGAAACACACACACACACACACACACACACACACACACACACACACTTTTTAAAAATTAAATAAATCTGTAGTTTTGTTATCTATATTAGACCTGCTGCTTCTTTTGAACAAGATTTTGTTGCTGTCCTGGACATTTTTCTCATGTAACCTAAACTGAGCTTGGAGTCATTGTGTAGCCAACACTGTTCTTTGCTCCTGCCTTTTCTGCTTCCACCTTCTGGGTGCCTGGCATCACAGCTGTGTGACACCCCTCATCTCATAATTACCTAAGCACGCATTCAACTTCAGCTTAGCTGTGGCCACTATGATGGCACAGCTACTTAATGTCAAACCATGCAGTAAAATGCCAGTGCAGCTACAGAAAGCAGGTGGATAAATTTTCCCATTGTTTCTTTACATTGAGCATCTTGCAAAGCAAACTGATCTATATTTTCACTTCTAGCCAGTTGAAACCTTCTTTATTTTTTTCTCAAACTTTGATATAGCAGGCTTACTAAAAACTTATTTCTTCAGTTGTCTGTGGGCCTTGATATCATAGCAATATTTAATACTCCTTCTCACAGAGTCTCCTCCTTTCTCATATCCTCTATCACCAATTTACTGAGTTTCCCACATCGTTTTATGAAACATTAGTGTCACACAGTCATTACTCAAGGCAGGTAATCTCACATTTTTTCATGTGTTCACTTTATTCATTTTTCATATTTGTGAATGTGTGCAGGGTCATATTGCATGCCACAGTGTACAGTGCAAGTAAGCAGTGTTGGGGGAGCCATTTCTTTCCTTCCACTGTGCAGGTTCCAGTGTTAAAACTCAGCTCATAGGATTGGCAACAAATGAAGTTACACGTGAGCCATTCTGACAGGCCCTAAAAACTTGCAATACTGAGACTGAAATAATTCTATACTCTCTAAATATTATAATGTCCTTTGTGGGGAAAGTTACACTATCTATTAAAAAATATTTTTGTATAAAATGTTTGGGGAATGTTCCTCTTGCCTGTAGCCATCCTAAATGAAACCATATATGTTCAATTCATGTATGTTCTAGTTTTTACAAATGCTATCTTGGCAGTTCTGGCTTCCTTATTCATTTCCAACATGAAATTACATGAAGATATGGATGACACAGATTGTATTTTCTTGCATCTAAACCCAACAGACTGAGCTTCCCTCCTCAGGCATTTTATTTTTGTCCTTTCATATTTTTTTCCCAGTGAGTGTGTTGTGACTTTTTAAACTTTTCTTCTTATTTTGCCTTTCTCAGTTGACTACTCTGGCCCTGGGAAACAGGATGCACAGTCCACACGCCTTGCTCTCTCAACTGATGGAGCATTACTAACCTGTTCACACCGGTGAACAGGCATCTGGAGATTAATAGAATATTTTGATGGAGGAATATTTTAACAGAATCTATGTTGTAGTTTTCAACGTAGACACTTAAGTCTGACTGTGAAGAGATCCTTAGAGATTGTCTTAGGGACTCTGAGTATAGAAGTTGAGTATTCCTCATGAACCCTTTTTTGCTGTCTTGGGTAAATTATGAGACAGAAAGGTTTCTAGCTTGCATTATTCATCTTTATCTCAAAACCAACCCTTTGACCATAAGCTGGCATCTGATGGAAAAACTGCGAAACTATTCCATCCCACGTTATTTCCTCATCAATAAGGGTGGTATAATAAATAGAACTATCATTTCCTTCATTAGACAATAGCATATGAGATATTAGATACAGTGATTTGAATGTTAAATTCAAATGAATCATTTTTAATTCAAAATATGTGTATATATAAAGATGTTTGTTTTAGTTTTATGTGAAATACAGGAAAAGTTAAAAGGAAATAAACTGTAATTAATATAAAAAGTCATTATTTGCAAAAAACTATCTAGATATATAAGAACACATTATAGACTCTCTACTAATTGTTCAAATTTTATTTTACGTATAATTATTTTGTCTGCATTCATGTATGTATATTATCCAATACATGCAGTGCCTGTAGAGGTGAAAAGGACATTGAATTCCCTAGAAATGGCGGTAAACCCTTGTGGACTGCCATGTGGGTACTCAGGTCCTCTGTAAGAGTAGGCAATGCTCTTAACCACTGAGTCACGTCTCCATCCTCGGGTAACAGACTTTTAATACTGTAATTTATACTTTCATTATAAAAACATTTAACATCACTGAATACATGCACAAAATAGAAATAAGAAACAAAGATTATTCACATTTTCAGTAAAGAAAAAACTATTGAAAAATGTAAATTGTTATGGCTAGAAAGATGATTCAGTGAGTAAGAGCACTTTCTCTACAAAGCATGTGGACTTCAGTTCAAACCTCCAGCACATACAAAAAGGTGGGCATGACCTTAGCATTAAAGGGTGGAAACAGACAGATCCTGTGAGCTGACTGGTCATCTAACCTAAACAAAATGATGAGTCTACAGACTTATTGAGAGGCCCTATTCAAAGGCAACAAAGCAGAAAGAAATAGAGGAGTATAACGGAAAGCCTGCTCTGGCTTCTGAATGAACACACAAGTGTATACACCTGCACATCAGATGCTTACTGCGCACACACACACACACACACACACACACACACAGACACGAGGCTGCTATTAAATATTCATGTAGGAGACAGAAATATGATGTTTATATTTTTACAAATTATCTTTACTTAGTCTTGCTTAGTTCTTGGTATTGATCCTAGGGTCTTTCATATGCCAGGAAAACATTTCACCACTGAGCTCTGTATCAAGATTTTCGTTAATTTGTTTTAGAGACAGGGTTTCACTGAGCTGCACAGAAAGTCCTTGAACTTGTGATTCTGAGGTAGGGTTCCAAGTAGCTGGGATTACAGGCTCATAGGATTGTATATTTAGGCATAGGCATAGCTTCAATTTTATTTTTGAATTATAGAATATTTTTAAATAAAAAGATTTGAATTATGATAATTTTATTAAACTTTTCATCCTGTAAGGAAAAAGTGTGCATTTTATAATGCCTCGTTTAAATATACCATTCAAATCAATAAGATAAAATTAGCCATATATTTTAATTACTTAAAAGTATTGAGAAATACAAATAAAAAAAGCCGAATTTCATCAACTTGATTTGTGTGGTATTTCCAATTAGACCTTTACTAAACTCTTACAATTAATCCCCTAACCAATACTTACTTTTTCTTTGTATATCAGCCAACTTTCTTTCAAAAGTTTCAGGGTTGAAGAGATGGCCCAATGGTTAACAGCGCCTTCTGTTGTTCTAAGGACCCAAGTTCAGGTCCTACCTGTAGCCCCAGTCCCAGGGGATCTGATGCTTTATTCTAGACTTTTTGACATCTAGACACATAGGGCACATACATGGATGAAGACACCACACAAATGGGCACCTAAATAAAAATGAAACACATTTTTTTCAAAAATAAAGAAATAAAAAATAAACACAATTGTTTCTTGCAATTCCTTTCCATAACTTGGAATATCCACACCCACAAAAAAAGCAAAAAATAAAAGAATTCTTGTTTTTGTCTGGGAAAATAGAATTGTAAGTCTTAAGGGCTCCCTGCATTGCATATTTACACCAATGACTCCCTTTAGATACAGCACTGTAATCAGGAACAAGCTTGGTCTGTCTTCAAATGGAAGCACTTGGAATCATGAGAACTGATTATACTTCCAAGATGTCCCTTGGGAGAGTATTTCAAATGAGAAGGCGCATGCATAAAATTAATTGCAGTTTCTGGAGTCTGCAAAATGATCTGCGGGTGAGGCAGATCACTTAATAATCGCCAGAATAATCTGTCTTCAGTGTGTAAGGTCACTGATGGAGAGCTTGAATTTTTTCTTCATTGCAATCATATCTAGGAAACGAACAATTTTTCCCCTGGCCATCTGGCAGTGGGTTGTACAGCAAATCAATCAATGACTTTGCTCCTGAAATCTAATTATTACTTCCCCATCAGTAAACAGCACTAAACAAATAGCTTCAAACTCTTATTCCATAAAATGGAAGATTGAGGGTCAGAGTCAAGAGGCTGTAGAGCAGCTTCTTGTGGGCGCTATAGAAAGGAGACAATGGGAACGGGAGATATTCCTTTATTCTTTAAGAGCCCTGACTGTTCTTGCAGAGGATCAGGGCTTGAAACCCAGCACCACCTTGTGGCTCTCAAAGTTTGTAAATCCAGTTCTGGTGCCTTTGGCTGCTCCTACGGCCTCTAGGGATAAGTTGTGCACATGTAGATCACTCCTCACTGCAGACTGGAGCTCAGGTGCTCAGTATTAAGACATGCTCTTGTACCTTTTGCTGTTCTATTTCATTGCTATATAAACTCCCTAGATAGCTGAAAAACTTGATAAGGCTACTTCATGCATGCAGTGACCTATGAGGCCAGCAGAGATGACAGACCTCCTGGAACTGGACTACGGATGGTTGTGAGCATCCATGTGGGGCTCAAAACCACACCTGGGTCCTCTGAGTGAGCAGCAAGTGTTAGTAACCACTGAGCCATCTTTCCTGCCCCTTCTAAATTTAGCTTATTGTAATGACTTTTCATTAAATATTTCCACATAAATTTTACACAGTGTTTCACATGTTAAAGAATTGTTTGTATTGAGTGTGTGTGTGTGTGTGTGTGTGTGTGTGTGTGTGTGTGTGTGTATGCATGTGAATTGTGTGCTTGAATGAAGAAAGTCACAGGACGATGTTGGAGCTCCTGACTGGGAGTTACAGGCAGTTGTGTGATGCTTGACATGGGTGCTGGAAATAGAACTAGAGTCCTTTTGAAGAGCAGCAAACATTCTTAAGTGAAGAACCATCAAGCCAGCCCTTCATATGTATATTTTAAAATATTTTCACTCCCTAATATACTATGTAATACATAGCATAATTCTTCAGTTCAGTTTGAATGACTCTGGGCTGGAGGTATAATTCTGTGTTGAGGGGCTTTTTCTTGGATCTCTCCTGGAAAAAAACAAACTCTTGTGTTTGTCTCCTCCTTTAGCACATGAAGCACCCAGGAGCACATAGCAATCTACTGTGAGGACTATGCAGGTTTTCTAAAATTTCCCCTAAATAAGTACTGTTAGGTAAATTAAAATTGCATGTAAAAATTCACTAGGATAAACACACATATATAGGGGACTTTCATTCTCTCACAAACTTATATCATTTTTATATCTCATTTCCACCATTTAAAAATAGCACTCACTTATAAATGAATCTTAGCCATTTAATATAGGATAAACATAGTAAAATCTTTAGATCTAAACAAGCTAAACAATAAGAAGGACCCTAGGGAAGGGGCTGAAACCTCACTCAGAAGGGCAAATAGGATAGACGTCGGAAATAGAAGACAAGGGACAGGACAGGAGCCTTCCATAGAGGGCCTCTGAAAAAGTCCACCCACCAGGGTATCGAAGCAGATGTTAAGGCTCATAGCCAAACTTCGGGCAGAGTGCAGGGAATCTTATGATAGAAGAGGGAGATAGAAAGACCTGGAGGGGACAGGAAAGGAGATGAACAGAGCCAAAAAACCTGGGCCCAGCTTTGCCTGCAGAGACAGCTACTCCAACCAAGGACATGCATGGTGAGCACCTAGAATCCCTGCACAGATGTAGCCCATAGCAGATCATATCCAAGTAGGTGGCCTAGTAAGGGGACAGGGGCTGTCTCTAATATGAACTGGCTCTTTGATCTCCCATTGGGGGTTGTAGCCTTGCCACGCCACAGAGAAAGATGATGCAGCCAGTCCTGATGAGACCTGACAGGCTATGATTAGATAGTAGGGGAGATCCTCACTGATAAGGAAAGGGGCTTACGGGGAGAAGAGGGAGAGTGGGTGGAAGTGGGAGGAGCCGAAGGAGGGGGCTTCAGTCGGGATATAAAGTGAATGAATTGTAATTAACTAATTAAAAAAAATTTAAAAGATGATTCCTCAAACAAAAAAGAAAAAGCACATGGAAATATTTCTGCATCATTTGGTTTATTTCCGTTTGTTTTAATCTTTCAAGGTTTCTATTTTCCATCAGGCCTTTAGCCATCACACCACTAAAGGGAACTCGATTTTTTTTCATGTCTTTTACATTATAATAAATACATTATAGTAAATGCTGCAATAAAAAACTGTCAAACTTACATCTTCAATTGTAACTGCTTTACCCCTGAATTTGAAACTAACCGGAAATACCTTGACTAAGAAAATATACTTTTGAATTGTGAGGTTCCTCCACTTGATGTGAGGTTGGCTCATAATAATTTATACTTTCACCAATAGAGATTTTGTTTGTTTGCATGTTTAATTTTTTTCAGTGTGATGAATAATGTGACATTTCCCAGCAGCGGTATATTTTATCAGTTACTCCTAAACTACTGCTGAGGCCAAACAACTTTTTACATGATATTTAGATATTAAATGGTCAACTGAGATTGACAATGTAGAGCATCAATTTTTCTTAGTCGTTTTCACTTGCTTTGCTGCCCTGTTTTAATCACTTTATAAAAATGTGTTGTGTGGATATTAGCTTTCTATTTTCTCATGTGGGTTTCACGGTTGGAATCTTGCTAACGGGGCTACTAATTACCATTGAATTAAACATGTAGCTACATTGTCCATGACAGTCCGTTGCTCAGGGTCATCAGTTTTTATATCAACTTTATCACTTTTTCCTCAAATTTTTCTACATCCATTCGCTAACACCTCAGCATCATTAAATTAAATTGTAAGAAAAAAATGTACGAGCAGAAAGTCTTCCTGAAGTTAAATCCCATTATTAGCCAGGTTGCATGTGCTGCTGCAGACTTGTTGCAGCTTACAGTTCTGTGTGGTAGACAGTAGGGGGTGTGTTGATACTCTCTTGGTACTTTTATTTTAAACACTGAACGTGGAACCTGACTTTCGTGACACAGTCTCAAATATGCTGGAACTTTATTTTGATAGCTTTGCTGTTGACATACTTTGTTCTGGTTTTTATGGAGGTGCTAGGGTTTGAACTATGGAATTCATTCTATAACAGCAATGGCTCTTACCCTCTGCGCCATGTCTCCAGTTGCTGATGATTATCTTGTCCTGGTTTTTAAGAAGCTATCCTTTCACAGTGACTATAAGCATCTTTGCTTAGGTGGTGTAATACAGAGAATTTGCCCTCTTTCTTTCTTGTTCTCAAGCAAAACTTGCATTGTTCTGGGTACGTTCATCTTCTCTGCAAATGCGAGGAGTAACCTGCCAAGTCCCCCTATACTGTCATCAAAATTAACAGTAGCATCATCACAGGTGGCTGATTTTCTAGTACAATGGTGGAATGCTTAGTGTTAACTAAATTAGCATAAACTATACAGGATTATGAAAATAAACTTTTATGTCCAAGAGAACAATTTCTCTTCCTGCTTTAACAGTATGCCAGAGCTTCAATTTATCCTGAACTATTTTTATACCAGTTGTAAGAACTTTCTAGTTTTAGTTTTCCCTTTAATTCTGAATAAATGATTTAATACTTCTGTGCAATTTTCTAGGAAACAAGAGGGGAGACTGGTTTCACCTGTGATATATTTGTTTTGTGTGTGGCCAAGGCAGGTGCACTTGTCAGTGGCTTTTGATAATCTCTAATATTAAATTGATAGCAGTGTGGCATCCCTGTCTGTCTGAATTGTTCCATTTTCTCACTGAGGTCACCAAATCCTCTGGTATACTTTTACCTTGGGAAATGGACTAAAACATCACCCTGCCCTCTTCCTGACATCACTGCAAATGCTCCCAGAGGCCTTTTAATCATATTTGCATGCATTTAATAGTCTTCAGTTCTTATTTTTAATATAGCTTTTGTTGTAACTATGAAGTGCTTTTTGTGCACTGCTAATATTTTTGCAAAGTGATTATTTGGTATCTGGAAACAACTGAAAGAAAATGAGGTGATTAAGAACAGGTTTTAACAAAGGTGATGCTTTCAGAGGCGGGAAACATGGACAAAACATGCTGAAGATCCCGTGTTTATGCAGCATGATGGCCTCACATGTCCTGGATTGAGACAAAAGCTTATGGTAACTGGAATTCTCAGGAAACTCCAGCTTCAGAGTTAACTCACCTGATAGGAGTTATGGCCTTTGGTCAGGTCATGTAACCATTATCAAATCACAGACAACAGGGGCAGAAATAAATACCTTCAATATCCTTCTAAAGGTCAAGTCTGTTAGCATTCTGTCTTGGTCAACCCAAATGCAAGTCAGAGAGCAAGGATGTCCACTTCTAAAGCACCCCTGGCCAAGGAAGGGGACAGTGTGAGTCTGTGAAGGAGAATGGAGACTGTGTGCCTGACAAGCAGGGTGGTTTAGACTCTCTGCGGTTCATGAAAAATTAGGGGATACATAATACGAAATATTATCTTTCATATGTGTATGTGTGTGGATGGGTGGATTCTGTTTGCTCTTATTGCTATAACTTTTTTAAAAACTGAAGGCAACATGTGTTATAAGCCAAGTATGGCACACATGTCTGAAATCCAGCACCCAGGAGATGGAGGCTGGAAGAACAGGCACTCAAACTCATTCTCAGCAGCATGCTGAGTTCAAGGCCAACTTTGATTGTATTATGCTGTGTCTCAGAACTCACATAAAATTACATATGTATATATGTGTGTACATATCTATTTTACATATATATGTATATTTTGTGTTTTACACCAAATATTTGCGAACTATCTTTTTATTTTGTAATTACTCTTTTAAAAAATCTGTTATGATTATATCCATTTAGGAACCAACACAGTGTTCAGAATTACTTCGGTGAAATTATCACTATTTAATGAAGCTTTGATTATTGCTTATTTGCATTCCACTGAGCTAGACAACGATGGTTTGCCACTACAAAGGCATCCTGTACTACCTGCTGCACACATGGTCACTTCCTGTTCTAATTTACAGGAGTAGAACTCCCTCAGGGAGCCTTGAAAAGTGTTGAAAACTCTTGTACACCTTAAAAGCTTAAACTAAAATTTCCATATCCTAGTTGCCTCGGCCTTCATGTCACTGTGAGGACCACACACATATGTCTCTGCATGGTTACATGAGAATTTTTGAATTATGTTGTATAGTAATTTTAAACGTTGTTTGAAAAAGAGACAGAACACGTTTGTTTGATTTGAGTTAGGATCTCACTATATAGCTCTGGCTGTCATAGAACTACATAGACCTGGCTGGCCTCAAACTTATAGAAATTTTCCTGTCTCTGCCTCCCAAGTGTGGATTAAAGTTATACACCACTAAGCCTAGCTGAGTATTTTTTGAGTATCAGATCAACTATATGTAACTCGATCGATGTTCCACAATGTTGCCTAAAATTTGGATTTATTTGCATTTTATTTTAGTATAATTTTTTAATCAACAAATATGCAAAATCTGTTCATGAACTAGTTATTAACATTTATGGACAAATAAGTCAGATTGTGTTCCTTCACCATGATCTGTTTTCATTGATTAACATTTTTAGCATGTTTTATGATATTGTATATGTAGTATTTAAATGGTTTGCTATTTATCCATTTTTAACTTTTTTATTTATTGTCAACAAACATAATTATTGTTCTCTTTCCTGCTATTGACCACTCTGTGAGGTGTGTGTGTGTTTGTGTTTTATGTTTGTGTCTGTGTTCAATGTGTGCGTGTTCAGAGGCTAGAAGAAAACCTTAAATATCATTTCTAAGATGCTGTCAACTTTGTTTGGATGTAGTGTTACTGTCTTGCCAGTAAGTCCCATGAATCCTCCTGCCTCCATCTTCCTAACACACAACCAGTATACCTTGGTTCTGGAGATCAAACTTCAATTGTCATGATTGCATAGATAGAATTTTACTGAATAAGCTGTCTCCTGAGTCCTCCATGAGGCTTAGTTCTTGGTTGAGCAACTGCTGGGTCAGCTGGAAAATGGAGTGGTTCAATGCCCTTGCCAAGTGCTGCTCCATGTGACAGTCTTCCAAAGTTGCACACTGTAGGTGAGGCAAAGGATGCACCCTGGTTTTGTTCTCACAGCTTACCATTTTCATACGCCCTAGGAAAACAGCACACCAGTTTCATACGTGCCACTTGTTAGCCATTCTGAAAGGTTGTATAAATGTATTATTCATTCCATTTTTGCTATATAATACTGTCTGGGGAAAGCACCATGGTTTGTTTAGATGATCTGTCAGGAATGACATTCAGACTCTCTTCAGTGTGTGTGTTGATAAATATGACTACTGCACATATCAGATATGAGTTTCTGTGAATGCAAAGTTGCATTTAGCTTAGGTAATTATCTAAGAGGGATATCACAAGTTTGTTTTGGCAAATGTTTCCAATTCAAGAAACTATCAAAATTTTTCCAGAGGAACTTGGCCATTTTTAGTCATTTCCCATAGTAATTGTTAGTCCCCATTGTTGTGTATTCTTGACAACATTAGTTACTATTATCTTAGAAGCTGGTCAGAAGAGAACTTTGTGCTTTCACTTTCTATTATTGCACAGACTACTGAGATTGGAGACCGAATGAATAACTTTTTAATGTGCTTCTTAGCCAACTCCATATTCTCTTACACGAGAGTCAGGAAATTTCTCTACAAATGTTCTGTTCTCTCTTTCTCGTGGGTTTCTTCATTTCTGCAGTCTTTTTCACAATCAGGATGAATATATTAGCCTTTCCCAATAATAACTGTTGTACAATATTTGCTCAATAAATAATTATTTGCTGAGTAAACTATATCACTGTTCCCTGTTGTATGACAATCACCACCATGGTATTTTCAATCCCATTAGATGATCTTCTTCCTTCTCTTCTTTTTCTTCTTCTTTTTCTTCTTTCTTTTCTCCTCTCACTCCTCCTCTTTCTTATTCTTCTCTTCCTCCTTTTCCTGCTCATTCTTCTCTTCTTCTTCTTCTTCTTCTTCTTCTTCTTCATCTTATTTTCATTTTTTGACCTTTCTTGGGAAATTCAGAAGTTATTCAAATGTAACTAGCCATGAAGGAGTAAAATTGCAATCTGAATTTTTAAATATATTAAAGAATAAAGTACTTGGAAAGGGGCACAGTGGTGATGAGGGAGGGAGGGAGGGACTGGGAGGGAATGAGGGTTCGGGGCACGGCTGGGATACAGAATTAATAAAATGTAACTGATAAAAATAAAAAAAATAAAAAAAGAATAAAGTACATTGGTAACTACTATTTTGGGAACAATTAGACTTAAAGATTTATAACATGGGTTGGATGAAATACAGAGGGATCTGAGAAATGCAAAGATTTTAGTGGTACAATTTACATCATTGTGAAGTATTCGACTGGCTCTCAGAAACTATTTTGTAATGGGAGGAATTATGGAATGGAGAACTGTATTGTAATGCTCTTTAGAAAACATGGGTTTTTCATTTCTGACTGAAAATGATAGCTGTACTTGTATTAATTGAGACTCCTTAAATTAAAACAGATAAAGCTTAATGAAATTCATAAAAAGATAGAGGATGCAAGTCTTTGGTTTATCTCAAAGTTACATAGTTTCAGAGGCATAGCTAGACATCATGCTGAAATTGATTGTAGTAACTCTATTTATCATGCTCAGCTCTTCTCCACTGCGTGGTCAGACTTTCTTACTGGCAAAGATCTTTGCTTTCAGTCAAGCCATGAGGTCATAGTCTTGGAAAGAACTGTTATTTCTTATGGAGAGTGGACTTATTTAAAAGGCACCCTGGACCTTTTTAGGATTCTACTTGTGGATTGGTGCTATAGGCTCTTTTATTTAATTTTTAATATTTTATTAATTACAGATTATTCACTTTGTATTCCAGCTGTAGCCCCCTCCTTTGTCCCGTCCTGATTCCTCTCTCCCTGCCTTCCTCCCTCCTCTCCTCTCATACCCCTCCCCAAGTCCACTGACAGGGGAAGTCCTCTTCCCCTTCCCTCTGAATCTACCCTATCAGGTCTCATCATGACTAGCTGCATTGTTTTTCTCTGTGGCCTGGAAAGGCTGCTTCCCCCTCCAGGCGGAGGTGACCAAAGAGCTAGTCATTGAGTTCATATCAGAGACAGCCCTGTTCCCATTACTAGGGAGCCCATTTGGAGACTCAGTCTATGAGCTCCATCTGAGCAGGGGTTCTAGGTTATCTCCATGCATGGTCCTCTTAAGGGTGAATCTACTAAGCAAATCTTATGGAGGAAAGAGGGGCTGTCATGTTTGCCCTAAGCGTATGTTCTGCTACCGGAGACAACAAATAGGGCTCCTATGAAAACAAAAAAATAGACCAAAAAATACTGCTTTTGCCTTTATTTTATTTTTGCTGTAGTAAAGGTGGAGCCCCGGGCTTTCTACATGCTCAGTAAGCCCTCTACCACTCAGCTATAACGGCAACCCTATTTTATCTTTCTTAAAGTAAATTTTACCTTCCATATTAAATAATTCATTTTGTTAAATAAAGTATCTAAAGTTTTAGGCATAATTTTCTCAATTTGCCATACTTATTTAGCAGAATGATAGAAATGTTTGGTTCTGTCCGAGTACATAGACCTCCACAGTTATGATAACTCAAGAA
Source organism: Rhombomys opimus (assembly GCA_010120015.1). Classification (NCBI taxonomy): domain Eukaryota; kingdom Metazoa; phylum Chordata; class Mammalia; order Rodentia; family Muridae; genus Rhombomys; species Rhombomys opimus. Next base: position 1,724,032 of record REGO01000080.1, on the reverse strand, counting down.
GTATTCTGTGTAATACTGACCTTTAATAGATAAGATTTTGGTACAGAATTTCCACCAGTGTTCCACTCTGATCTTCAAGATGCTTTGTTGTAAAGAGTGCCATAGGCTCAAGAATCAGAAAAGGCTACAAATGCACTATAACCTTGTGTCCACTGGCATTAATGTAGAATATAGATATCATAAACATCTCTAAAATTCTGAAGTTGACAAATTGTTCAAATTCTTGGTCAATTAACTGTTATATTTAATCTCTCCTCCCATGATCAAGAACTCATAAAATACTCAGATATATTGTCTTTTCAATCTCAAAGCCTTTGCATATTTTATCAAGCCCTCTGTTTTTCAGAAACTGTTACTCTATACAAGAATTCTTCCAACAAAGATTTACCAAACACTTTTGCCTATAAATACATCACTTCTACCTTTAAGTGATATCTAGTAGATTCCTGTTCATGCTTAAAATAGTCACATGAAAGTGATTGATCAGTGTCTTTTTCTTAATCTTCTAAAATATAAACAATTTGCCTTAGGTCTTTCAGCATTTAATTTTTATTACCAGATTACTTTTTTTTCTTTTTCTTCTTTCTGTGTAACAGATACTAATAGAATGTACTGTATTGTTCTGGAGAAAAGCTTACAAGGTCCTCATCCTCATAGGGTTAATACATTAATAAGTAAAACAACATCTGTTATCAATGAGAATAAGAAAGCATCTTTCTAGAGGGAATATGTATTGTGCTATAGCAGCTGAAATATCTCGAGACAGGATAATGTCTGGCTTGAAGGAATAAAATGTAAGCAGATATCTCAAAGCTAATTGAGGCCTACCTGAAAAATAAAAACAACTTTCATAAAATGAGGAAACAAGATTGAAAGGAGACAAAGGCTCAAAGGTAAGAAAAAGTGTGTGACCACTACAGAAAAACATAACAAGTCAGAATGCAGAGCTGTGGAGCCCAGTCCAAAGGGATGTATCTACAAAACAAAGACCACACCAAAAGCTCAGGGAACACTGTGGAAGAGGGGGCAGAAAGATTGTAAAATCAGTAGTATCCGTAAATTTTCTATGAGATTTTGTCTCCTAGTAGACTAAGAAAGTTACACCCATAAAGTCTCACCAACATTGACTGCTCAAACACAAGCTGAACAAAGACAAGAGTAGACATGATAAACTGAATGGGAGAAGGTCACAAGGCCACAACCCTGCACAAAGAAGTAGAAGCAATTAAAAATGGTGAGAGGGGGAGCAACTGTCTTCCTCATAGAAGAAGACATATTATTGTCAGCAATGACAGCATGTAAAGAAGTAACATTGTATGCAGGTTATATTTAAAAATACATATGTATAGATGTATACCCATATAATAACAATAAATGAAAAATTCATGAATTTGAAGGAAAGCCAGGAGGGGTATATGAGATGATTTGGAAAGAGGAAAAGGAAGAGAGTAATGACATGACTATATAATACTCAAAAGTAAAGAATAACAAAAAGATTGTGTCTTTAATTTAGTTGCAGTAACAAATAGCTTATGAAGGTTTCATTACAGATTTTGAACATGAGGCAGGAAATCTAAAAGAAATAGGATCATAGTTTGTGCATTCAGGTAAGTTCAGCCAGACCCTGAAGACAGGGCCCTAATCTTCATGATGTCCTGTATGAACAGGAAACTGTCTGACTCATGGTCCTTATTAAAACAGTGTTCTTGGGCAAATGGATCCTTATTTTCTTTACAGTCTGAGAAATAATGAAAGAACACCCCATCCTATGTCATTATATCTTTATACTGTAACACATATAGTATTTCATTTTGCTGGGGGTCAACTGAAGCTGGAATAAGTTTTCATCAGGGGCCTGAGTGGTCTCTGATTCAGAAATAATTCATGTCATTGTATTATATATACAATGTTATATAATATATACTTTCACTTATTAACTGTAAAAATAATTCTTCACTTTGAAATGTAAATAGTGCTTCCTACACAAGGTGTGTGTATCTATATATGTGTGTGTGTGTGTGTGTGTGTTTGTGTGTGTGTGTATCCTATTAAGTAACTTGTAGTGTCAAATAATTGCAAAGAAATTTAAAATTGTGAGCTATGGTGAATTAATTACAATCCTTTCTGACTGTCAGTAGGGGATTAATCAAGAGAATACAAACACCTTGACAGAATAAATGACTTTATTTCTGAATTAAGTCTAATACCTAGTTCATAATTTCTTCCCAGTTCTAACCTCCTCCTCTTTCTGTGCATGTGAAAATAAAATAGTATTTAAAGGCCAACGATCTATAGACAAGTTTGTTGCAATTAATTTACTGTTATTTCAGTATTTATATTTACAACTATTGCCTTGAATGTGAATGCCTAACCTTTGGCCAGGAGTTACAATGTGCCAAAAATAATTAATTTCTTCTGTGTATGTAGTCATACAATCTTCAGAGAACCATTACTGTCAAATTTCATTGTTATCTAAGTTTTCTCATTAAATTTATGAACATAACATAGTTCATAACTTTACCGTAAATTTTGAACGTTTAAATTATGCAGTTAATCCCTTTTGTTTACTCAGGGGCCTTCTTAACTACAACCTACTATTGCTTATATTAGCAATTCAAGGTTGAAGATAAAATTTTATATTCATACATATATATATGTACATATACTTTTTAAAGATTGTGTGTGTGTGTGTGTGTGTGCGCTCGCTGTGCATTTGGGAGTACCCTCATAGGACAGATGAGAGCATCAACAGTTTTAGATGGTGGCAATCTGTCTAGCATGAGTGATGGAAACTGAATTTACTACCTTTGGTAGACTAGCAAATATTCTTAAATGCAGAGCCATCACTCTAATCCTTCAAATATGTATTTAATGAAATCAGACACATACTAACTTTCTCAAGGCAAATAAAATTGACTCCATGCAATTTTATTCTTTTGAGAACTTCACCGACAACCTGGTTTTAGTTTCTAAGATATATCTCAGAATGCGGTCCCTCCCATTTCCCATGATATTTGTTTTATCTGCGTGTATATTTCTCCATATGCAAAACTGAACCTGTGGTCTTTACATGGATTTCCAGGTCACTGGCTAATAATCTTAGTGCACATCCTAGTTGGTAAAATAAAGCCACTGGGCTTCGTTGGAGAAGATACATCAGGAAAGTGATTTCAAAGAATACCAGTTTCCTGGGACATCTTGGCTGTGCTGTAGAAATGAAGTGCATTCTTCAATTCTTCCACTATCTTTAAGTGAGGAGAAGTCTGAGGGTGGGGAAGGCTAGGGAGATTTACTTACTATCTACCCAGTGTCTACAGTGACACATTCAAGCACTTTAGGTTGGATGGATGGTCAAGAAACAAAGAGCTTAGAGACCTTAACATTTACATATATCACATTGTCTTTACCTTTTGACCTTCTGTTTGCAAACTCAGCTTTTCTCACTATAAATTGAAAGCACTAACAAATACATCACCAATGTTTTTCTAGTTATGCGTTTGGCACATATTCACTGAACATCTGCTCTATTCCAGGTGCTAATTTGGACAACAGAAAATCATTTGCTTTCACCACATTGTCATTATGGAATTACAGAAAGAAGACACATAATAAAAATAAGTAAATATTCAATAACATGGCACTAAAATAAAGAAGAGAAAGTGGAGCATAAAGGAGAGGCAGAAGTAGATATGCTGGGTGAAGTGGCTGAGGGAGATTTTGGCAAGGACTTGGCTTTGGAATGAGACGTAACTGAAACGGTAAAAACAAACAAACAAACAACAACAAAATGCCATGGTGTTTTCAACTATAGGGTAGTATGCTTAAATGTGGTTTCTTGAAATCAAGTCTGTTCAAATGTCGCAACTGCGGGTCTCAGACAAGGAGAGCCAACCTGTTTCTTGGAATAATGGTGGTCAGAAATCTCTAATTCCACCAGTCAGGTGCACAGGCTTTCTGATGGGGCTTATACAATGTCTGCTTAGATATGCACATGTATGGGCTTATCTCTGTTGATGTCATAATAACATTCCAGCAGGACTTATTTTATAATAAAATCATCTTTATTTAGGTATCTTATCATATAAAAGTGAAATATCCCTTAAGTGACTACATCTCACAGTGGAGGAAATGGAGTATAATGTGTCCCTCATAGTCACAGAAATTTTCTATTAATATATATTTGATTTCCAAAAATAAGAGCAATTTTGAATAACAGTAACTTCAAAATATTAATGCTTAAACTGCCTTTTTTTTTTTTTTTTTTT
>REGO01000080.1:1707415-1719712 GCA_010120015.1 Rhombomys opimus | reverse complement strand
AAAATTGGTGGCATTTTAAAAGTGAAGTGTGTAGGAATGCTGGCCGTGGTGACACCTGCAGGCCCGTGCTGACCTTAAGTGCTCCTGGGCTTTTTCACTGTACAAGAATCAGCAACTCAGATGGCCTCCAGCATTCTGAAGAATGCTGGAGAATTAAAGAAAAGATAGCACACACCCATGTTATGGTAAATTAATAAACTAAAATTGCATAAAATACTATTTTTAAAAAGTTTCCAAAAATAAATTTCAAGTTAGTCTGGAGAACATATAAATGTACCTTAGAGTAACAGGTCAAAAAAATTGTAGTTTACCTGCTAGAAAAGTGAGGCTGCCAGAGGAAATGCTGAGAGCCCATATGTCTGTCTGTCAATCATTTCAAAGAAGGATCAGGAAAACTGTCTGTGTATATTTGTGTGTCTGTGTGAGCACATGCAGTCCTGTGCAGATGAACGTATGTACAAGTGCAATGAGACAGAGATCAACTGCAGTTATTGTTACTCAGGCCCCCTCCACCTTACATTTAAGGCTGGTACCCTCACTGACCAGGAGCTCAACCGTTATGCAGTGCTGGCTGTCAGAAGAGTCTGTGGGATCTCCCGTAGTTACTAGGGTTGCAATCAGAAGCAATCCTGGCAGGCCCAGTTTTTTTCAGAAATTTTTAGGATGCTGCAGAAGTTCTGTTGTTTACTCAGCAAACACATTACTCACTGAACCATCTTTCCAGCTCTAAAATTACTATTCAGGAGTCAACAAGCTCCAATGTGCAGAAGAAATCTGACAGATGCTTGACTCTGTCAGTGAACTCTATTAGAAGTCTGGAACTCCTCCATTCTGTCTGCAGATGAGACTGTGCTCCAACAGCAAAGAACAGAGTAAGAAGGAGGCTGTGGTGTGTACACAGCCTGCAATTTCTGCTTTCAGCCCATCTGCAGACAAATGCTCACTGTGCCCTGCAGTTAGTTCTCACGTGATGTCCAGGAGGTATTGAACCTGGCAGATTAGCAGAGGACATGTTACAGGCAGCACTGCAGCTTCTACGTGAAGCATACTGACTGACTTAAAGATAGAATTGAGACCCAGAAGGCTGTGCCCAGGAGGGAATATGGACCTGCCAACCACATCTAGGTCAGGCATGCCTTTGTGCCAGGAAAATGTTCAGAGCGCGGCTGTCAGCCTCATACACAGGATTCCATGGCAGCCCCTCAGTCAGCTAAGAGTCACAGGGGAAAGCAGAGTTTTGTTCTTATTTAAAGATTCAAAAACTGGAGCTTATGACATGTGAGACCAAACAAATAGAAACTGTCAGAATTTGTGGAAATACCTAGGTCTTCCAGACCTCAATGACCATGCTTAGTATTTGTATTAAACGATGTTTTCTCCAGTGTGAGATTCTTTACAAATTATTTTGAAAAGTTAAAGAATTAAATAAATTAACAAACTAATGAGCAAATTTAAATACTAGAAAATTGATTACTTATAGAAGTCTGTTAGGGATGAAAATGTAAGAGAAAGCATATTTCCACTGACTACAAAAAGTGCATTTTGAAAATTCAAGAGAGATTTCCATTTAACCTTCTTCAACAAACAAAGAATTTTGGGAGAAAATATGGAAAACCATCCCCTCCTTATCACAACAAAGAGGCAACAACAACAAAATTACAATAGATTAAGATTCTGAAAAATTATAAGATAAAATTAATGTATTCATTTTTAAAAATCACAAGCTCATTGTGTGTCTCATAAAAGATAGGCAGTTTATCAGAAAAAAAGAAAAATACATGTATTAAAAGTACACATGAAACTGCACATGATAGCTCAAGTCCATAATCCAGTAGTCAAGAGCACTCTGGAGAACTGCCATGAGTTTGAAGCCACCTTAGGCTATGTAATGAATTCTAGGATATACTAGGCTACATAGCGAGATTCTGTCCAGAGGATGTTTTAAAAGACCTGAAGAAAGAAAAAAAGTCTTCACACAATTTAGATTTATCTAAATAAGTATCACTTATGTAAGTTAAGTAGTGATTTTAAAATAATAAATGAAATATAATACAGTAGGAAAAATTGCCAAAGATAAACGGGAGCAGGAATGCTGTGATGGGGCAGGATCTTGAACATCATATGCTTTTCTGAATAGGTTAAATGGAAGCAAAAACTTCAAGATACATGGGTATTGTAAAACATCAGCGGAGCACCACAGGCAGAGAGAAGACATGGAACAGGTCCTGAGGCAAGAGTGTGTGTGCCTGTGTTATAGAAAATCTAGGCTGACCAGACTGATTCAAGTCAAGGAAGGATGGGTGAGGTGGTGCTGAGTGCACAGAATCTAGACCCGAAATGGACTGTTTTGTGGAGTTAGCTACTTAGACCTCAGTGTGGGAAGTGCTCTGCAGGCTTTGATAAGCGTTCAAAGTAGACTGAGTCTAGAAAAGTGCAATGGAAGTCTTCTTTCCACACTCAGGCACTTAAGAGAGTTTAAAACAAGGTGAAATATATAATGCACAAATTGACTTAAGCTAAAATATTGTAATTCTCTATAAGAACTTTGATCCACTAAAATGAGAACATATAAAGAATAAGATAGAGAAAACTCTAGAGAGGCTATAGAAAGGAAAAATGAGGAAAGTATTAAATTAAAAACAGATACTTTTGAGGTTGGGGAGTTAGCTCAGTGCTAGAGTGCTTGTCTAACACACACAGGGCTTAGGGTTCAATACCTACACCTGTGGGAGGAATAAAAAACACTACTGTTTGCTAAGTATCGACTGCGTTAGCATTGTTAGCATTTTAGATATATTTCAGTCAAAATGTAAATGCAGGACAGTATTGTTCTTTCTGTAATTTGTAAACAAAGCGCAGGCAGCGATGCTTGTAGCGGGACTTAGAACCCTGCAGTCAAAAGGAAGAAGTGTCATTCTGGCTTTAACTCAGACACAGCTCATCTTTCTAAAACAGCACCGTGAGAAGGATGGAAAACGGCAGACAAAAGCTATGTTCACTGCACTCACTGGAGATAAGAGCCTCCAAAATTAAGCTTGGAATAACTACAAGAGTGTAATGCTAAAATTAAGCAATTACATTGCACAGGCGAGAGAGTGTAGAACAACTAGTGTCTATTACACTCTACAAACTAAAACCAATGAAGTCTTGAAAAAGGTAATAAATTTAGGGGTGCACAGTTGTTTTGTGTTAATGTAGAGGAAAAGAGGTTGGACCTATGATCTAGCCTAAATTACTGGTTTCACTAAACTGGAGAGCACTGTGATTAGCAAGGTTTTACTGGAGCCTCTTGAAAGTATAGTGCAAGTGGAACTTGATGTGTGATGTGGTCAAGAGTCCTAGAACCACGACCTGTCTCTTCACTACACATTTTCAGTTTGATTGAGACCTGTGTTTCAGATATTAATGCAAAATCAAGTTCATACTTGTGGAGGTCTTTTCCAAAATATTTATTATTATTATTATTATTAATTTTATAATTTATTCACTTTGTATCCCAGTTGTAGCTCCCTTCCTCATTTCCTCCTATTCCCACCCTCTCTCCCTCCCTCTTCACACTGTATCCCTCTCCCCTAGTCCACTGATAGGGGAGGTCCTCCTCCCCTGCTATCTGACCCTAGCCTATCAGGTCTCATCAGGACTGCCGGGATCCTTTTCCTCGGTGAGATGACTAGGTAGCCAGGGAAAGGTGATCAATGAGCAGGCAACTGAATTCATGTCAGAGACTGCCCCTGCTCCCCTTACTAAGGAGCCCACATGGAGACTGAGTTACCTATGGGCTGCATCTGAGCAGGGGTCCAGATTCTCTCAATACATAGTCCTTGGTGTATGCATCAGTCTCTGCAGGCCCCTGGACCCAGAATGTTTGTCTTTGCTAGTCTTCCTGTGGAGCTCCTGTGACAGGCCTAGATCAATTGTGTAGTTTTAAAGATTTTGTTTTTTATTTTATGTATGTGAATATTTGCAGAATGTATATAACTATACTACCTATATGGAATGCTAAAGAAGGTCCTCAGATTCCTCTGTAACTGGAGCTACAGGTGCTTGTGAGCTGCCATGTAAGTGCTGAGAAGTGAACTCAGGTGCTCTGGTAGAGCAGCCACTGCTCTTACCAAATGTGCCATTTCTCTAGCCTCAGTACAATTCTTAGACCTTCTTTCCATGAACTCTTCCAAGAAATTCCTCAGCTTGCAACTTACTATCTTCTGTGAGAGGCAGTGTTCATTGTTTGATTTATTCATGTCCAAACTGCTCTAAAGGAAATACTGCCAAGAAAGCTACAAGAAAATAAAAGGATGTTTGCTTTGTGTTTTGCCAGACTGCATTTCGAAATTTCCCCTGTATTTTGATTTAAAAAAATCAATAAAGGAATTTAGACAGTTTACAATATGAAATAGATTTTTCTAGAATACCGAAAATGAACATTCTTCCCAGGAAACGTATTGACATTTTTATTATTGTGACAATATTTGTCGCTTTGCCTTGATATCAAAATACATATCTAGGACAGGGTAGGGGCTAGGCAAGTATTCTACAATTGAGCTTAATTTATTAGAAACATGTATTTGTTCAGGCACACACCAATAAATCCAACATTCAAAATACTGACATAAAATGTTTTATTTGTGTTTATATAGTTGCACAGATCCATCTCACACTGGGAGGCTAAAGAAATGATTCCATGCTTCAGGATCTTTGCTTGCTGTTCTTACAGGAGACCAGTGGTTCATTCCCAGCACCCACAGTGCATGGTTCACAAGCGTCTATACCTCTGGCTCCACAGGATCCAACACCTACTTCCGGCCTCCACATGCACCTGAACATGTGTAGCATGCACACACATGTATACATAAAAACTAAAGTAAATCTTAGAAGAAATAGCCTTAAAAAAAAGAAAAAAAATCCCATATCTAGCCCATAAAATCTTTAGCCAACTTAACAGGAAGGATTAAAAAGTCAAATTACACTTGCAAAATTAGGGATCTTACCTGCTGTTTTGTATACCACAGGGAGGGAATGGCAGAACACTCTGGTGAAAGCACCTTAAAAGAGGAAAGTGTGATTTAGCCCACAGCTGAGTTATAGTCCCCATAGAAGGGAAGTCAAAGCAGCAGGAGCTTGAAGCAGCTGGTCATCCTACATCTACAGTTAGAGAAAGAGAGCAATAGTTGTAGCTCCCTTCCTCATTTCCAGGGAATGGTATCATCCGTAGTAGACAGGTCCCCAATCTCAGTGAATGAAATCGAGGTATCCTCCTCCCCCGGGGCTCAGAGGCCCGTCTCCCTGGTGAGCCTCGACCGTGTCAAGCTGATAGCTCACATTTTCACACCTGCTATTCACTACTCTTAAATTTTCTCAGATTATGAGTAACCTTGGAAGAGTCTCCTACAGCGGAAGTTGGGGTGTATCTACCTCTGTTGCCTACTCCTGAGACCCTTTTCTTCCTTCTGGGTTGTCTCTTCCAGCCTAGACATGAGGATTTCTGCCTAGTCACACTGCATTTTATCATGCCTTGTTCAGCTGATATCCTGGGGAGGCCAGCCCTTTTCAGAAGAAAAATGGAGAAGCAATGGTTCTGGGAGAAAGCGGGGATGGGAAGGTAGTAGAAGTGGGAGGAGTGGAGGGAGAAGAGGATGGAGCAGGGTGTACTATAGGAGAGAAAAATGAATTAAAAAGAAAGAAGAAAACAAATTAAAAAATAGTTAAGTGGTAAAAAAGTGTTCTTAAATGCTCCTTCTCAAACTTTTTTTTTTTTTTTCTTTGCCACATAATGTTTTACTCTGGGCTTACACAAAACAATGAAAGTTTTCTAAGTTCTGTAACACGATTACATCAGTATAGGAGAAGCCCACGCAGGATAACTCTCCACTTTGAATTGCATGAATGCCTCCCCTCTTGTGAATACTTCCCCGGCAGAAGCAGTTGACTGTAGAGCTACCTTTAACAAGAACAGTTTTCAACTGGCCTTTGTCTTCCACATCTTAAAGTAGGCCTGGCCACTCATCCCCCTCCCACCTATTATCCCAGTAAAAAGCACCTGATGCAAAGAAGCTTACATAAGCCAGTCAATTAGATAATAAGCAATTTCTTTTGTACTCATCTAAGTTCTCAACAAAAGCAAGTTATCAGTTAGGACTGGTACAAAATCCTACAATATTTGGTGTGGGGGTGGGATCTTCTTTTCTTTTGTTTTTCCTATAGTGATTGCCAAGCCTGTACTACTGATTGTCAAGAATATACATTTGAATTAAAAATGAATCATGATAGCATGAAGAAGAAATAAAACTGAATATCCGCAGAGGAATACATTAATACAAAGTACAAACACAGTTGGAACCACAGTTCGATCTGTAATGAGCTTACTTTGTCTCTATATCCACCTACCATTTGAAGCTCTTTCCTTCCAGTTATGTAAACCATTGTATGAACTGCATACATCGACTCTCAGACAGAGTGTTAATGAATCATAATGTATACAGAGGAACTTAAATGACTCATCCTCTTTCCATAACTAATAAAATGCCATTTTGATATTTTGACAATTTAACTTTTCCTTTTCTTATAACATAAAAATGAAATCATAAAATGCTAGATTCTGAACTTTAATTCCTCTCACCACAGAGAGGAATTAAACTTTCTACAGTTTATATTTTTAATAAAAGTATGGCAGCTCAGTATTCAAGTGGGTTCCCTGGTGATGGGATCAGGAACTGTCTCTGACATGAGCTCAATAGCTGGCTCTTTGAGCACCTCCCCCTGATAGGGACGCAGCCTTACCAAGCCACAGAGGAAGACAATGCAGCCAGTCCTGATGGGACCTGATAGGCTAGGGTCATGGAAGGGAAGGAGGAACTCCCCTATCAGTGGACTTGGAGAGGGGCTTGAGATGAGAGGGTCAGAGTAGGTGGGAATACAGCTGGGATACAAAGTCAATAAACTGTAATTAATATAAAAATTAAAAAGGTAGTTGGAAGCTGTTGAATGAGCAGTGGAGCTGTGAAGTGCTGTCCTCTGGACATGACATGGACATTGCACTCATGAACTTACAGCATCTATAGCAATCTGCACAAGATCAAGCAAGGCTGATGCAGAGATAAAGGAAGTCGTGCTCCAGGCTTCCCCCCTTTGGAGAGGAGCTATTGGTGTTGATAGATGCTGGGTGCTGGGAAGGGGAAGAGGTGCCTTCCTTTTTATGCGCTGACCATTGGCCATTCCTCATGCTTCACTGTTTGGCACTATATCCATTGCGTACGGTCATCACTAATTGAACCTAGTCAGTTTTCAAAATTTAAAAGATATGAAATTAGAAAGGGGATATTTTGGGGAAAAATTCAGTAAATACCATCTTTCTAATGATTAATGTATGGAATTCTCAAGGACTAAGAAAAATAATTTTAAACATCACTAATGGCAAAAATGAAATCTGATAGAAAGTTGATGTTTTTAACAGCACAGATGGATGTAAAAGCAAAAATAAATAATTTTTTATCTAGTAATTAATGATAGCAACCATTACATGCTGACACACTCTCTTCATATAATCATAACATAAATATATAAACCCAGGCTCATTCACATACAAAAAAGCAACCATATTTTACACGCATATTTTATTGTACAAGACGTCACAGAAATTTTTTTATATAATTGAAGTTTTTGTAAATGGAAATTTGCTAGGAAACTTATTTCTTGTTGTTACCATAGAATAAAACTCATTGAGAGAACTCTTCTCTCACCAATCAACAAAATACGAACAATTACTAATACTTTAAATGTCACTGTTTTGATTGCAATCAACACCATTCAAAAGAGCACCACTAATTGGATTCATGTCATCTCCTTCTGTGGGTAGTTAACAAGTCACTTGAACCATGTGGGTACATTGATCATAACCAAGAACAGAGAAACAAATAATTAAATAAAAACTGCTCCCAAATTTTTGCTGAATATTTAACTCTGCACTGAACAAGAGATTTTCCACCTACAATTTTGTCCTCCCCATTAACCCTTCAACAAGTAGCGCTAATTTACCAAGTGATAGTTCTAAAACCCACACCATTCACTCCACTCTTGGATGTTCCAGTTAAACTAAGCTAGGGGCTCAGAGGGAGAAGGAGGCTGCCCTTGACCTCCTCTCCCTTGACCCCTTTACTTATGCCTCAGAAAGCCCCAGTCAACTCCTTGATCAGCTTCTGGATGTTTCCTTGCAGAAATAAATTCACTGCCTTGAACTAAACAGGGTTATTTAGCTTATTACTATAGTGATAGGATTATTTTTTAAACACTTAGGAACATTTTATTATTCATATATGATACTATTTTTTAATTTTTTAATTTTTCTTATTAGTTACATTTTGTTAACTCTGTATCCCAGCTGTATCCCGCTCCCTCATTCCCTCCCAATCCCACCCTCCCTCCTTCATCTCCTCCCTGCCCCTTTCCAAGTCCACTGATAGAGGAGGACCTCCTCCCCTTTCATCTGACCCGGTTTATCAGGTATCTTAAGGACTGGCTGCAAAGTCCTCCTCTGTGGCCTAGCAGTACTGCTCCTCCCTTGGTGATAGGATTATTATCTACCCTTATGTATTCACCCACTTCCTTCATTGCTGGGACCAGATGCCTGAGCAAGAACCAACTTAAGAATGATAATTGCTAAACTTGCAGACAGGAGCATATCACAGTTGTCCTCTGAGAGGCACTGCCCAGCAGTACCTCAAAACAGATTCTGAGACTAACAGCCAAACATCGGGCCATGTATAATGGGAAAGTAGTAGGAAAAAGAAAAGGACCTGGAGGTAACAGGAGCTCCTCAAGAAAACCAACATTTCCCTTTTCTGAGAAAAAGGGGAATGGGGAGTGAAAGAAGGGGACAATGGGACTGGAAGGGGGGGAGGGAGAGATGGGGCTACAACAAGGATGTAAAGCGAATTAAAAAAAAAAGTAGCTAAATTACTAAAAAAAATGAAAGAAAGAAAGAAAAGGAAAACGTAATTTTTTTAAAAATGAAAAAGTATAATAAAAAAAAAAAGAAAAGGGTTTTATTTGGCTCATGTTTGTAAGGGACTCACTTGGCCGTGATGGAAGAAGGGATGAGGCAGGGTTGACGCTGCCTGCTCACATTTGGACAGACTAAGGAGCTGAGAGCAGGGATCCTATCACTGAGGTCACTTTCTCTTTTTTCCCCTTTTACGTGGTCCAGGATCCCAGACAATGTGATGCTACCTACACTTGGGCAGCTCTTCTTCCCCCACTTCGTCCTCTCTGTAACTGCCCTGACACACACACACATAGCTAATTCCTGCGACTCCCCTAGGCATATCTTTTTTCAAATTAAGTAGACTACTCAAGTTAAGCATCTAGCCATGTAACCCCTGCATCCAGCCCGTCTATTGCTCAGGGTTATTTTTGAGCCCAGACAGAAATACTTTAAATCAAGTACCTGTGCAGCGTTGGCTCTTTCCCTGTTACACCATCCCATCCCATGCAGCTCTCAGAAGTTGGCTCCATAGAATTCTATCCCCACATCATTACACTGTACCATTCTGAGATATCAGGGGTGAACTTCAGAAGTCATTCATCAGCTTGTTTCATTTTAGGTGCCCATAGTATGGACTGAAATCCCTAACTAAGAAGAGTAAGTCACCTGTGATGAGTTCTGAGCAGCGTCTTCCAAACAGGGCGCTTGTAAAGCATACATCAGAGTTGACTGCAATCACCCTCCTGGGCTTCATAGTTGTCTCATGAATGTATAATATATTGTGGGAAGTTATAGTTTTAGTAACTGTTGTTGTTCAGCTCCAATTCTTGTGCCCTTAAACCACGCCTTGAAATTGTTCCAATGGCATGGTAGTGAGTCAAAACGTAGGTAGGCAGGGAATAGAGGGAGAGAGGAGGTGGGTGATGGCATCTGCCCATTTGCTGCTGAAATCTCCCCATTTTGACTACACCCTGGAAAAATGTCAACCCAAGCAGCAAGCTTCGGGGATAACTATGGGAAAACGTGTGAACTCTGTCAGCACTCACAGGCAGAACAGGCAAGCTTGTCCTGGCTGCCTGAGCAGGGTCTTATGTGACTGAGATTTTACACAGCTGTTATTCAGTTATATTTAATAGCAACAACCTTCACCTGCACCTTTGAGCTCACTTGGACTTCAAATTTAACTTAATCTGAGGTTATATCAAGCCAGGTAGGGAGTTAATGGATAAAACCGATTTGCTGAAATTATAACTTTTATTACCAAAAATAAGAGGTCACCTCGGGTTTAAAGCAGTGTGTAATAAGAACTGCTCTCCTGTCTCTCCACACAGGTATTTTGAAAAAGTCAGATTCCAGCTCTAAGTTCACAGAACAGGCAATCTGACAAAACACCTCTCTTTCTCAGATTTTTTTACCTCTTTTTTTTTTACTTGTTTTTCTTAACCACTGTCTTTCCTGTGACTGCCTTTCTTTCACATTTAAGATGCCCCTCTCCTTTTCTCTTCTCACTTGCTTAACCCTTTCCATCCTTTCTTCAAATTTTGCCCCCTCTTTTAGAAGATTTAACATTTTCTTAAGTGTGTTTTGTCTCCGCGTTGATGTGCATGTTTGAGCAGGACCCAGAGAGACCTGAGGAGGGCGTTGGATCCCCTGGCACTGACATTTAGGAGGTGGTGAGCCACAATGTGGGTCCAGTTCTCTACAAAAGCAACAACCACTCTTAACCACGAAGCAGTCTTTCTGGGCCCCTTTATCTTACTGATTATATGCTCCCCTTACCAACTATTGCATTGGTTTAGAGGGATTACTCTGTGGACTACTCCTTCTGCTCCAAAAGCAATGTCTAGGGATGGGAACTCCGCCTACAACTAAATGGGGTAAAGACAGAAAGCTAACAGTAGATGCCATCAAAATGAAAAGCAGAAATCATATAATGATGAAGGACCCATGCCTCCTGCCCCCTTTTCTTTCCTGGTCTAACTTAACAACCTTTTGTCCTTTCCATAACTTATAGCCATTTAAATCATTTTTTTTTCAAGTAAAAAGAAAAATATGCCATGACCAAGGAGCAATTTTGCATAATGATCTTTATTATGCATAGACAAATAACCCTTTATTGCTGTTCATATGTCACTGATTATTCTGAAAAAAAAATAAAAAATAATTCTACTCTCAAGGGCTGTATAATGTTAGTAAGCTGTAGGAACCAACTCTTGATGTTATATATAAATAAAATTCATATCACATTTTCATATGACTCCATCTTTTACTCTCATTTTGTAACTGATTTGCCTAGTGTAAGGAGGCAGAGAAGCGATTTTAATCTCTGCATTGCTTCCTTTAGATTCTATGAGATCTGTGACTTGATGAATACAATTAGGCACATTGTGATTCTAATGTCCAGATCCTGAACTGACTGTATTTAATTCGTGAAGAATAGCTTCCCCTGGTGCTTCATCACAGTCTCTTAGAAAAGAGCGATTTATGGCTGCTGACGCTGATGGCGCCAAAGTTAAAGTGCTTTCAAGACTGATGACCTGAAGTTGATCCCTGGAACCCATGGTGGTAGGAGAGAAACAACCAACTCAGGAACATTTTCCTCTGACCTCCAGTATGAACAGCATGACTTGTATACGCTATCGAAAACGCACACTAGCACACACAAACCACAAGTTATAGAGATCAGGACACCGTGAGACTGGCACTTCTCTGGCTCTGCCATTTGAGTTCTTGGGATCAGATGTAGAGTCCCCAGCTTAGGGATACGTCTGTCCATCTGCTGAGCCATCTCACTGCACTGGTGTCTGGAAAATTTTTGTTTCGTTATCATAGCTGGACAATGACTTGGCCTCACATAAAAGAGGTAAATTAATAAGATAAAAGTATCATATTTACTTATTATGAATTAGACCTCATGGCGGAAATAAAGGTTCGAAGAAAAAAATAACCATGTACTTGTTTGTGTCAGTGGGAAGAGAACTGGCAGCCTTGGAGAAATCTTTGGAAGAACACCCGCAGTGTATCTGGCCGGAGCAAGCAGGAAGCTTAGCAAAACCTGTCTGTGAGGCTCCTTCTAGGTCTCTGTGTTCGCAGCTCTTTCCTCGGGGCATGGGCCGGGGGAGGTGGGTGGGTCAGCCCTGTGGCGAACCACTGTGAGCTGCTTCACCGGAGAAGTGGGGAAGTAAAGGGGCCTTGTTGCTTCTGCTGGTTCCACAACCGTTAGGACCCCGTGTTTTATGGCTACATACCTAGATCCCTTTGGAGGCAAATGATGAGCAGGCTGAGCATGCCCACAGTCAGCTTCCACGGTTTTGATTTTG
>REGO01000080.1:1682434-1692535 GCA_010120015.1 Rhombomys opimus | reverse complement strand
CATGTCGTGCTTGCTGTATTTCACTGACCTCTTTTTTTCAAAACTTTTAATTGAAAATAGATTCTCTTATATAATACATCCCAGCCGCAGTTCCCCTCTCACACCTTCTAGCTCCCCATAGACACACACACATTTCCCCTCCTCCCAGATCCTCCCTTTCCTTTTCTGAAAAGACAACAGCCAAACAGGTCAAAAGGAAATGGAGACAAGGTAAAAGCCCACATATGGAGGCTGGACAAGGCAACCCAAAAGATGGAAAAGAGTCTCTCGAGAGCAGACAAAATCAGTGAAATGATTCCTAGTGACGTTCTTCTGCACTGATACGTTGCTGCCTTGTCCAGCCTTCATCAGACAGATGGGTCTGCTTGGAAACGTGTTACTTTTCTAATTAACAATGCATGTTAATGATTCTTTTGAAAGCAGTGGCACCTGAACTTTACAAATTTCAAGTTAATACAGTAAACACACACATGCACACGCCTGCAAAGGCACACAAGCACACACCTTTAACTATTATTGATATCTTTGTCTAGATTTCTTTTCGGCTCACAGTTCTTTGCGATCTGCCTAGACAACTAAGGTCAGACACATCCAGTGGACAAAACAGAACTTTTCAGAGCAGAGGATAGTGATAAGCATTCTTCTGGCTGACTTAATGAACCAATCCCAGCCAAAACTAGAGTTTATGATGCAGGGTTATTAGAAGCAGCTCTATGCAGGTTCATTGGTCCCAAGGAACAGGGCTAGGGAAGTCACCAAGCAGGGGCAGACAGAAAAGCTGGGGTAAGAGAGAGCAAGTGCATGAGCAGAGAGCGAGAAGAGGGGGAAAGCAGAGCAAGTGAGAGTGAGTGAGAGAGAGAAGAAACACACACACACACACACACACACATACACAGAGAGAGAGAAGAAAAGCAGAGAGCACAGGACCCAATGTCTGGGTTATATAGGGAAGCCCAGCCCCTGGGCTGGAAAGGTTAGGGTAGAGGGCAGGGTATGCCAGCAACATCCTGTAATAGGAAGGGACTAAGGGATGCTGGGAGAGCCTGGAGGCCAGGTCGGTTTTGGTTAAAAGGCATCTCAGCTACTTGTCTGGAGTCTGAGGCCCAACAGATGGGATCTTCTCAAGGAAGGGAAACACACTGTGGCCAAAGGGAGGGAGCTTTTTTGCAATTTACCTTTCAGGCAAGCTCTCAATCACGTCTTATTCTTTATCAGAAAGCCTCATGCTAAATAGAAACCTTATAATACGTAGAGGTCCTGAAACCAGGCTCAGATAATTGTCAACTGATGACCTTCCGTGCAGGTGAAGATGTCATGGGGTCTTCCAGGTCCAGAAATAGCACTATATCCCATTCCTTAGGCCAGTAATTAAGAGTCACTGTAATATGTGGCTGGAAGAAATGGCATTTCTTAGAGTCACACTTTAGGGATATGCTATTGGTGATATGTAGGAGGAAAGACTGAGAACAAGAAGACCCGTATGTGATCTGATAGTGCTAAAATTAGTCTGCGATCTCAAGAAAACTACCAAACACAACCCAAGTTCTTTGAGAAGTTACAAAGTTTTATCTCTGTAGAAGGGTGCATGGTTGTACTTCAGGAAGTAAGCAGGCACGCTTTCTGAGTAGCCACCAGGTTCTTATTTCTAAAGGACGGGTGTGCTGTATCTCATTGGAGGGGCTAGACTTCATCACAGTGCAACTGGTCGTCAAAGTGCAACTGTTGACAACAGAATGCAACCTTGAATAAATATCAGAGAAAAATGCTCTCAGGATGGACTTTTGCAAGGTGGGATCATTATACATTTCTTTAAAGATGGAATTTATTTTATTTTCGTCTTATTTAACCCTTGGATAGGTAAGACACTTATATCCTTCCTAGGTAGCAGTGGATAATGAGAAAGAGAGATCCCGCAGTTGGTCTGCAAAGAGAAGCTCTAGAAGGATGTTTCTGATGTCAGGATGCAGGAAGTAAGAAAGAAGGCTTCCGGTAGCTCTAGAGCCCCGTGCCTGGTTTGTTATTTTAAGTGGTTTTGATGAAAACACTCTCAAAAACTATTTCTGTATGATAGGTTTTCCTCATGAGGAAAGGAACTAAAACAACTGGCAAAGCCAAAAGAAAGAATGCTTCCTGTCTTTAAATTGACAATTCATTGTAGTCTCAGCTCCAGCATGCCCTATTACCAGTCTCATGAGCTCTCTTCTGCATTCCTGGGACAACTCATCACTTGACCTTTTAACAAATGTCTTCAACGTTTTTAATGTTTCCCTTTTAGTGCGCAAAGCTTCAGAAAAGACGCTTATTTTCTTTGTTTTATGTATTTCATTGTTTGCCTGCATGCATGTTGTATACCTTGTGCTTGTTTGGTGGCCTCGAACTCACATCATCTGCAAGAGTAACAGGTGCTCTGTCCTCACTGCTGACCCATCTTTCCATCCCCTCTCTTCGCATTTTCTGATTCTAGGGAAACCATGTCACATCTCTTTCCTTTTAAGAGTTAGCTGATATCTTTTGGTATTTGATAATCTAGTTTAGGTGATGCTTGTTGGGTGACAGATTTTCCTTGAATTAGACAAGTTTTTGGAAAGACTTAGCATAATTTGAAAAATGGTAGCCTGTTTAATTATCATCTAGATAATTGTGCTGAACTCAACTCATTAGACTGTTTTTAATTAAAGAAAGATAAATATCTTTATATCAACAAATGAAAAATGAATTGTAATGTCATTTTTTTCATTTTGATTTAAAATTTTAGATTTTCTTTTTCTTTCTTTCTTTTTTTTTCATTAGAAATTGAAACACCTGGGTATGCACTGTACTACCGAGCTGACCCCAGCTCCATGAATTTCAGAGTTTGAAACTGAAGTCCAATGTAGATAATTGAAACTGTGCCTACAGATCTAAAATTATCTAGTACTGTCAATAAAATAAAATTGCATTTACATAATTGTGTTGCAATCTTGTTGATGGGGTGAATCAAATTCAATAGTAGCATTTATCCCTTAGTGAAACAATCAGGAGTCCAGCGGGGGCTGAAAACCACAGGAAAAAGCAGATCAGGTATACACGATGAGGGAACTTTAAGTGACATCTAATTAATAGTGAGAAATTATATGCTGCTGTGGGGATATATACTGCAAAGAAATGGAAGGTTCACCTGGTATTCAGTACAGGGGATATGCATGGAAGCCTCGGAACCTTTCAAAGAGACAACATTCACTGCCATGTTTTACTAAGGGTGAGACCGCCACACTCCAATCCTGGCAAAGTCTCCAGAGAAAGAAAAATAATGTATCCCGTATCTTTTCATCTTTTGTGGAAGAAAAAAAAAAACAAAAAACAAAAGACGGAATCAGCCCAGGGGGATCTTCCTCCCTCATATTGAAGCAAGACAGTCAGGGTAGGAGTTAAACAAAATTTATCACTCTTCTTCATTAATTTACTATACGGTTCTAAGTTTTTAATTTTTTCTATGATTTATTTATTTGTTCTCTGCATATATGTGTTTGTGTGTGGGCATGTACGTGATAAGGGCGCTCATGTTACCAGAGGACAACTTTTGGGAGTAGATTCTATTCTTCCACCATGTGTGTCTTGGGGACCGAAATTGAGTCCACAGGATTGGTGGTGAGAGCCTTCATCCACTGAACTATCTCATATGTCAAAGTCTTCTAAGTTTTCATGACATTTCATTGTGAAACAGAGATGACTTTCCCAAAGATGTTATGCCTTTAGATCTTGTTTATGTTTTGTCTGTGTCTGATGTACACCTTGGGCTTATAGCTGAACGAGATGTCTCATCTTAATACTTCTTCATAGGGCTTCCTCTCATCATTGAGGTTTTGGCTAGAGGCATTTCACAGCCCTAATGGTCTATATCTCATTCTACACCACTGGTGTTACTATCACACATAGAGTATAAAAGATACAGTCAGGCAAGACAGATGCCCAGTGGATGAAAAATTTGCACCAATTTGGCTTTCCAGGCCCCATGTGAGGTGGCTCTCAGCCATTTATAATTTGGGCTCCAGGGGATCCAATATCTTCTTCTGCCCTCTTTTGCACACAGATGGTATATACCAAGTCACACACACATATAGATAAATACAGATAAAAATAAATCTTAAAAAACAAGTGCTTCATAAATATTGACTCATTTGATGATCAAAACAATTTTATGATGGTGACAGGCAACAGTCTCCTACAATTTAATGGCATGCAAATGAGGGTTTTAGGATGTGAAAATGCTAATAGGGTTCAATCCACCTGTTTTCTGGCCTCTGAGATTAAGCCCTTTATTCCACCTCAGCACTCAGCTCCTGGATGTCCTCTATTCTGCAGTCCTTCCCAAGTCCCACATTCCACTTTGCCCTTGAACCGGCAGAAAGCAAAATTAGTAATGAAACCACAAGGCAGGCAGAAAACCTGCAAACGTCACAGGCTTTTAAGATTCTACCTTATGGTTTGTGCCTTACAGTCTGCCTTGCAGTCCAACATGTTCCCTTAGAAAAATATTTCAAGAATGAATTTGATGCAAAAAGTCCAAGTAATTTTTTTAAGAAACAGACTGTAATACTTTCAACTAAGGCTACTATATTTAGATATCTCTGCAAAAATGGAACAAGCCAAAGGCAAAAGCTTAAATTCACAATCAAATGGAAGCAGGTAACTTCCACGAGATTTAAATACTTGTCAAACATTTTTGCATTTTTGTTTATGTTAATTTTAGGTTCAATGACAAGTTTAACTGCATATACAGATACATGTATGCATGCAATAACAATTAGTGAAAAAAGAGGTCAAGAATTTGAAGGAGAGTGAGGAGGGCTACATGGGAGGGTTTAGAGAGAGTAAGGGAAAGGGAGAAATGCAATCACATTGTAATTGCAAATATATAAAAGATAGAAAAACAATATATATTCACATGTAAGTGTATATTTTGTATCTATACATACAGGTATAAAGGTGCATACACACATACTTGCGTCATGTTTATACATATAATATTTAAAGTATATTATCATGATTGCTTTGTGTATATGTGTGTTTGCATGTCTGTATTCATGGAGATGTGTATGTACCCATGTGTAATTATAGGTATGTAAACCAGGGACAACCTTGTTTGCTATTTTTCAGGAACTATGCCATCAGGCTGATTTTTCAACCATGGTTTCTTGCTCATCTAGTATTTGTCAATACTCTGTCAGATGGTTCACTGAGCCATGTCAGAAAAGCCGCCTGACACAGTATTCGAGTAGCCTAGGCTATCTGATTCACAAGCCGCAAGGATTGTCCTATTTCTCCCTCTTCAGTGCTGATATTTATAAGTGTGTGTCTCCAAGCCCAGCTTTGCTTTATTTGTATTCTAGTGCTGGGTCTCATGACCTTGTGTACTTACAGCAATCATGTGAAAAACTGAGCTACTTCTCCAGCTCAAATCATTACTGTTTATTTTGTGCTAATACTGAAAATACAGTTAATTGTGCTGGTCTAGCAAGGTATGGAGGTGTTGAAAAATTGGCTGTAGACACCTAACTGGCTTTTTTACAGCAACAGTGGAGATTCTGATTGAGAGAAGCATTTGCTGCTACATCAGACAATAGATTAGTGACAGATGTTTTATGTTTGGCTGAAGGAACACAGATGAAAGTAACAGACTTTCCATTCTTGTGAGACCATGGTCAAAATGAGCAGTTGTCCCTCTCGCAGATAACTGCTAACAGACTTGCAGAACCTTGAACTGATGTGGAGCCTGTCCTGCACTCAGAAGTGGTTCCCACGGAGACCTCAAGGCTGCCGGCATGAACTAACAGTCCTCTATACCCTCACATTAATGCTCTGTTTTCTTTTTCTGAAAACTTATCTATTACAAATAGTGTTTGCAAATCAACAATATAAGTTGCTATAATAATTTGTTTCATTATATATATATATACATATATACATACATATATATTCCCTATTTTGTTTAAGCAATATATTTTCTTTAAGGTTAAATTAAAAAAAAAAACAGACAAATGCATATAATGATGAAAGAGTCCATGTTAACATTGTAGTGTGTAGTCCATCCTGTAAACTCATACATGCCTCCACTATAAATATTTTAATGGCAAATATATAATAATATACAGTTTGGTACCAATCCTTTTCCACAGGGTACTAGCTAGTAAAAATGTGTCTCAAATGTTTCTCTTTAAAGTCTTCTTTTAAAGAAGACTTTAAAACTTCTTTGAAGAAGAAGTTTTTGAAAAGGACACATACCAGATATTTTAAATTTTTCTCTCTAGATGTTATCTGTCACAAAAATGAAAGTTCTTCACTGTATCAGAAAAGAAGTCATGCTCTATGCCTAAATAAACAGGACTATATCCCAATGAGACTTACAAGAACAGGAAGCATACCACTAGAATTGGTCTGTGAATTGCACTGGTCCAACTTCACCTTTATTCTTATTTTAATAGCTGTGTAAACTTTCATGCTGTGGAGTGGGCATGACTCATTTACACCTTTAGCAACCATAAGACATCCTTTATGTTTCCAGAATTTTGTTATTTTAAAAAGAAATTGTCAACTCTTCCACTAGGCTTTGTGCTTAATGCAGGAGCTACTGTCTCTGAAGCCACCATCTTAACTACCAAGGCTTTTAGCCTGCTTGGACGAGCAATCCTTCATTTTTCCCATCCGAGTATCTACGGGCTCCAGCTAGATCTAAACCTACCTGTGGTAGTGAAGACCATTTCAGAAGAGATTAATGACAACAGATCTATTGATGGGCAAGCTTTTTCATGGTCAAATCTACACAAGATTTTGCAAATGTATGCTTCCAAAAAAAAAACAATGTCCTAGTAATGGTAACAGGACTGTCTCTGACATGAACTTAGTGACTGACTCTTTGATCACTTCCCCCTGAGGGGGGAGCAACCTTGATTGACAGTCCACAGAGGAAGATAATCCAGCCAGTCCTGATGAGACCTGACAGGCGAGGGTCAAAGGGAAGGGGAGGAGGACCAGTGGACAGGGGGAGGGACATAGGAGGAGATGAGGAAGGAAGGGTGGGATTGGGGGGGGGGGAGATGATCACAGCTGGGATACAATGTGAATAAACTATAATTTATAAAAAAAGAATTAATTTTAAAAATAACAAAAAAGTTTGAATGACAGTCATCTATCTGTCTCCACCCATGTATGTACGTGTGTGTGTGTGTGTGTGTGTGTGTGTGTGTGTGCAGTGTGTATGTGTATGTATAATGTTTTTACATAGATATAGACATACATCCTTGCAGGTATATGAGAATATAAAAGCCCCAGTTTGTAGACAGGAACCCTTCAATATCACTTTCCACTTTAATTTCTGAGACAGAGTCTCTTAGTCAAATCTAGAACTTATTGATATGTCTTGTCTTGCTAATCAGCTGGCTCTAGTGATCATCTGTTTCCATCTTCCAGGACTGAAATTATAAGCAGGTCATTTTGCCTACTTGGTAGTCAATGATTCCCCAGTCTCACACTCAAAGAGTAAAGATTTAACCACTGAGGCCTTTTCTCAGCCCTGGATGAGAGTTTACTTAGAAGGTGGACATTGTTTTTGTTTTTAAGATTTTACATTTATTTTTTCCCAACATTTTATGGATTATTTGAGAATTTCACATCATGCAATCCAATCATAGTCACTTCTCAGTTCCTTCAGGTCCACCAGCACCCAACTCTTGTGACCTTTTTTAAAGAAGAAGAGGAAGAAAAAGAAGGAGAAGAAGAAGAAGAAGAGCCAAGTTCAATTCTTAAATCTTAAGGTTGAAGAAGCAGAGAGATGTTTCTTAGTCCTCTCTTCCTGAAATACATATCCAGTTGGTTTTACCGAGTCACTGTTTACATTCTAATACTATTTATTTGAATTGTGCCCCGCTTTCTTGCTCCACGTTGAAAGCATCAGCCACAGACTTATTAAAGCTATAAAATTTCTTTCTTCTCCACCTATGACCACATCATTTTGTTTCCTGACAGATACATTAGCTGACAGGATTGCTGATGTCCAGTTACTTATTTAGCAGTTCTTATTACTGAAACGAGGGTACTCAGGAGTTGCAAAGTAATGGTAATAATTTTAAGATTATGGTTAAGGTTTCTCTTGTTGTTGTCTTGTTTTTTGTGTTCTTTTGTTTGTTTTTTAAATTTTGGTTGCTTAAAATGGAATTTGGCATATCAAGAGTTCTACAGTTTGGTGAAGTGAACTGCCCATGCCAAAATTAAACATACAATAATAGAAATTTTACATACAAAGAAACAAAATTTGACTTACAAGAGAGTTTTGTCTTATAAGAAGAAAAATTAATGCAAGTATCATACTGTTGTTAATAGAACTCAGAGAGTGAGAGAGAGATGTAAGAAAGAGAGAGAACTTTATTAGGGTTTTCATCATGATCTACATAATGAAGAGACTTTGTCTAAAAGAAAGGAAAAGGATATAAATTTGTTATTTAGCATTGTAAAAATGAGGAATAAGAACTACTACAAAACTCACACAATAAAGGACAGTGACAACGAAGCCCCAGATTCTCACGAGTTCGAAAGTTGATTGCTTAAGTAAACACTCAAGGCACTAGTGTCTTATTTCTAATTGTAGCTGTAATCAGTATTTTAAAGCTAAAGAAGCTGCATTGTTTTCCTGTGGACTGAAGGTTAAAAATTAAGACCCCAGGCTGGAGAAATAGCTCAGCAGTGAGGGAAGCTTGTCGCTCTTGCAGAGAAGCCTGTTCTGTGTCCCAGCACTTACATAGTGGCTCATCCAGTTCCAGGGCATCCAAACCTTTCTTCTGACCTCCAAAGGCACTAGATTCACCTGTGATACACACATTAGATAAATCCAAGAAATAAAAGATATAAAAAGTCCTGTCTTTCCGTTTCCATGTTATATCACTCACTAACATTACATCTTTAATATTGAATTGGAATGGAATTTTTTATCAGTAACAAAAAATCATTATATTTCACTGATAGCATGCATGTCTTTTAAGGTAGAAGCAAATAAAATTGCATATTTATCTGTGTATGTGTCTGTACATACACACATATGTGTATACATACACACATACATATATACAGATACTTACATATATGTATTATACACATAAAATATATGTGTAATATCAAAGTGACATCTGTGTGCATATGCATACTTATGAATTTTCTGTTGCTGTAATAAAATAACATGAACCAATCAGCTTAAGGCAGAAAGGGTTTGTTTTAAGTTATTATAAAAGAGAGACAGAGTCCATCATAGTACAGAAGACACCATGATAGCAGAAACAGGAAGATGGTTAATCACATTTATCCACACTGAAAGTAGGGTGAAGCAATAGGCTCTCAAGTCCCATTACCAGTTACATACATTAGCAAAGCTCTACCTCCAAAGGTTCCAAACTTACCCTGATCATGCCACAACTACAGACTGTGTATTCAAATAATAGAACTTAATGAAAACATTTTTCATTCAAACCACAATTACATTTAACATTGTACTATTAATTTAAGTAAACAGATTAAAAGCATGCATACTTGGTGCTGGAGAGATGGCTCAGTGGTTAAGAGTGCTTAGTATTCTTGAAAAGGATCTGAATTAGATTCTCAGAATCGACATTGGGTAACTCACAATTTTCTATAACTCTAGTTCAGGTAATACGATGACTCAACCTCTTCTGCTGGCCTATGCGGGCCCCTATGCATTCATGGCACACATATTCATATAGGTACTTAAACACACACCCGCACACCCACCCATTAATAAAATCAAATTTAAATTAAAGTTATGTATGGCATGAAAAGAATTTTATTATTTGTTAATGGATGTGTGAGCCCCAGAAGTTTTGAATATTAGGTGGAGAATTAGAGTAAGAAGCAAAAGTGAAGAGTGATTTTTCGTTCAGAGAATATTTCAGTTTGATCTCCATTCTGTTCATATTTCATTTGATCACATTTTAATAGTCGCAGTAGGCTACAGAAATGTAGGAGAACAGAATATACCCACTGCTTTTTAAGAAAGAGGAATCACAGAAGCTATTTGATTTTAACTTTAATGACTAAAAGTATTTGCAATTGCACCCTACC
>REGO01000080.1:1640296-1666647 GCA_010120015.1 Rhombomys opimus | reverse complement strand
TCTTTGCTTTGAAAACACTGCTAGTTAGAGTCTTTCAGATGCGCTCAGTAGACTCCTGTCATACGTTCAATGCACATCCCATCTGTCTTTCTAAACGAGGATTGATCATCTTACCCCATGTCCACTCTCTTGATTATCAGAAACAGCATTTTTAATTCGCCTGCAGTCATTTTATGTTTATGCGTTTTTCCATGGTATTATGTAAATGTGCTTCCTCTTATAATATCTGAATGTTGCTTCAATACAACACATAGTTAAGTGGACTTCTATTACATTATTTAAATTTTGCTTAGATACCACACATGTATTAAACAAAGAAACTAACTTCTGGTACTGACTGTTTCCTTAAAATGTTTTAGTTTTGAAATAGGCAGTGACAGGGTATATATTCTGGATATGTTTTCCTTTGCAATGAGATGCAGTTCTGTTCCTGGGGCATTTTGAGCTCCCTGTTGCCATAGCTGCTGCTAAGAAAATGCATTTTTCTAAAAGATTTATAAATAATAATTGCAGTGTTTTTTAGCTCTTTGTAGTGAAATACAATATCTACACCCTCTGAGAAGAAAATAAATCCAGGCACCAGGGAGCAATTTGGGGCACACTTGAGTCTAGTTACAAGCAGAGCAGGAAAAGTGTCTCAGTGGCGTCCATTAATGTGCACTCTCCAGCCCACTCGGGAGATAAATTCTATGTTGTTAGGTTGGAAGACATATGGAAGACAGGTTCTGAGCTTCAGATCTGTGTTTGCTCCTTCAGTACTTTGTCAGGTTCAAAACTTCCTATTTATCATCCCTTCAGTCCATTCTGATATTGTTTATTTCCCTCACTCCTCTAAATGCCGAATTTGCCTATGTATTTTATATCATCATGTTTACCAAATGCATGCAACTTCTACTGCTACCTTTGAAAGTGGAGAATTTCTACTTTTTACCTTATAGAAAAACAAAGGTAACAAAAGCTGATGAGCTGAGTTTTATTATGGTCTACAACAAAAGTGAAGGATCAATATTCAAGAGCCATTTTTGCTTTTTATTTTTTCCAGAAACATTTACTATATACCAATTGAAAATCAATTTTGTTATTCAACATATATTACAGGTCAGCAGAATATAAAACACTCACCTTAAATCCAAGCACCAAATACAGAGAACAATATTAAAATAACATAGAAGAGCCTGGCATTCTGAGATAAATAATTAGTGTTTTATGATCTTCCACACATACTTACACACAGATATACATAATATATATATATGTATATATAAAATCTTACTCACATAGATTACATACCTAGTGTAGAACATCTTTTAAAAAGGAACCAAATTTCTTGAAATAGCAAAAGTTTACTATTTCTTATTCATAAACAAATTTAAAATTTTCATCTAAAGAAAAGATTTGTTTCCTTTTAGTCACTCAGAGATCTGGGCCTACGTGATTGAAGGTTTATCATATTGTGACATGGTGAATCATCATCGTATATCAGGGGGCACCAGGACAGAGACGAACCTACAAGACTTTCCAGCGGAAAACTCTGCAAATGAAGTTGTCCATGCATGATTGTTTGTGTATTACAGTCTGTTCCTAAACCATTTTCACTTACTGATATCTCTAAATAATTTTGTCTTACTTGAAAATATGAAGTACCTATAAATTTCATTTTTTCTTGTTATATGGTTTTTGAGTCCTTAGTTTTTACCAAGAAAGATTAACTTGATGGCATTAGAAGTAAATATAATAAATACTTTAATCTATGCACCTCAATAAAATACCATGGCAAAAAAAAAAAAAAAAACTTGGGGAGGGGAAGGGTTCATTTAACTAAGAATTTATGTTATAGCCCATCACTGAGGTGAAAATAAGGCAGGAATTCAAGCCACTAGTCACATCATGTCTACAGTCAAGTAAATAGATGAAGAGAGTAGATACTGAATCATTGCTCTCTCTCTCTCAGCTGGGGTTTTTCTCTGTTGTCCTCTTCAGGGCTCCGTGACTCAGAGACAGCACACACCACCATGGATTGGGTGCTCCCGCAACAGTCAACAATCCAGATTCTGCCCCACATACTTTGACACAGTCTAACCTGATCTAGATAATTCCTCACTAAGATTTTCTAGCCTGGTGATTCTAGTTTGTGTCAAGTTGACAGTTAAAACTAACCAGCACAGTGTATAAATAAAGAAGAAATTGCAAGTGTATAGTTTCTTTAAATGTAGTTGTGGTTTTAAATTTATAATGTTCAAAATGTATACAGAGAAATTCAAAGACATAGTTCGCTAATAGGGTGCTTGTTTAACATGCGCAAGGCCCAAGTTCATTTCCAATCTTCAACACAAACAAAATAAAAATTAAAAGAAGAATTTAAGAAACAAATAGCTTAATAAAGACATGGGGAAACATTTAGTTTTAGTTAAAACAACACAGAAACAAACACACACACACACGTAAACACGCTCACATATTTGATGAAATCATGCCATTTGAGGTGGCAACGCTCTTACCAAGAGTCATGGACTGTCTAACAAAAATCACCAATTATTAGGTGGTTTGCTCTTTACATGCAAGACTTGGTGGAACTGTCTCCTCACTGTGGACCACCTCTCATAGTATCTGGAGCTTTTGTGAAAGATACTAAGGAAGAAAAGCTGTCAGTTGTTCTGACCAGCTAAAAAGTTTATGAACCAAAACAATGACATGCATGGCAGGATATTTACAAGGGTTCAATACTGGCCTATACCTCATTGGGGTAACCAACAGTTATCTAACAGTTGGACTTAAGTCCAACTCAATAGGAGGTAACTAATGCCTGTTACTGGAAACAACCAAATACCCAGAGCTTCAGAGTCTTACACACTAGAGGAAAGCCTACTACTATTACTTCCTGAAAACAACATAATTTGTGCCTGTATTCCAAATACCCTTCTTTACATCCACAGAGAAGTGTAGTTCTCACCAAGAGTCAAAGAAGCTTCTTTTTACCTCAGATACAAACGACTACAAGAATCTACAACTGTTCAAAATTGCAGGTCATATAAGACCATGAGTTGCTAAGCTCTTAATATGTATAATATGGAAGTGAAAAATTTCCTCCATGTTTCCCACATATATTTGTCCATAATGGAAAATTGATAGGAATCTATGATGTTCTACTAGACAGTAGATAACTCAGTAAATAACAATAGGGAGAGTGCAACTGGGGTTGGTAATAGAACAGTGGGTTGTGTTGAATGCACAAGATTTTCATGACACTATTTATGCAGCTCTTATTTTTTTCTAAGCACCTGTAGAATAGTTAAGGCCTGGATAAAAATAGACCTTGCCACTTTGTCTCACTGATGGATCCAGTTGTTGCCACCATGCAAGAAGTACAAGATAGCATTGATGGCATGCCTTTGGTCCCAGCACCCAGAAAGCAGAAGCCAGCAGATCTTTGTGAGTTCTAGGCCATCCTGGAATACATGGGAAGTTTCAGGATGGTGGGGGCTGTGTAGAAAGACCATTTCTCAAAACAGACAAAAAGACTTCCCATTTTCTGATTCATTCAAAACTGTATAATTGGATTTTTTAAAAACTTTTCTCACAAAATTTTGCCTTTCACAAGTCATTGTGAATTATGGGACAATTTTGTTAACTCCAGCACTTAATACAGAGCTGCAATAAAGCTTTCTTTTATAGCACAACCATAGCTTACTCCAATCACTCACTAGTGGAAAAAATATTCTAATTTTCTTCATACTAACAAATGCATGGTAGATTGAAAATAACACCCCCTCCCACTAGGAGTATAATGTTGAAAACAGAACTGTATCTGTCTTGTTGAGTTGGTTAGAACATGGTGCTAGCTGTGGACTTTGACAGGCAGTAAGGGGCTCATGGCCCCAGCTCTGTCCTTCTATATGAAGTTTGTCTGCAGTGAAATTGAGAGACTCTTGACATGGCATGACCCCTGTGAGCTCATGAGGCTTAAATATGTCAGACAACTGATGCAGGGGGAGAAACACAAGAGCTTTAAGTGTCTTAGTGTCATGAGCCCTGAGGGAGGTCCAGAGCAAATGCAGCTACAAGTGGCTTGAATTATTCTGAGAACCTGGGCTTTGAGAAGAAGCAGATGACATGGAATAGAAGCAGATGCCGCTGAATTCAAGCATCAGAAGCATCAGTTCCTTAGGTACCTGTAGATAAACAGCGGTAGTGACTGCATTACTCGCTTTCCTCACCCCTGTAAGAAAGTACTTGACAAAGCACTTAAGGAAGAAACAGTTGATTCTGGCTTAAAGTTTGAGGGTGCCATGCAGCCAGCCCTGGTGCAACAGGAGTGACCTTCCTTCCTCGGTTTTCATTCGCTACATGACCCCAGCTCATGAAAAGAAGCTACTTACATTCAGAGTGGGTTTTCCTATCTCAGTCAACCTATTCTAAAAAGTTCCTCAGATACACAGCCAGACATTTCTTTTCAAGAGGACAGTGAGCAGGAACCTTTGCAGTGTCCTGTGTAGCCCCTACCTCATGGCTACGTCACTCAGTGGTGGGGAGACCCACACAGGAAGACTGATACTTTTAATCTCCTGTAATAAATCTAAAGAACCACTCTGTTGGAGATTACGCAGTTTGTATTGGTTTTCTCCTTGTTTTAGTTTGCAAAATACTTGATTGCTTATAAATTCTTATTTTTTAAAAACAGCTGTCTCTGATAAAGACTCAAATCCCTTCATAATGCCTCAATCAGAAGATAATTTCTCTTGGATAGTGCTGATGATTTTTCTTTGGGGAATTAAGAACTAAGATGAATGGGGAGACAAGGGTCAAGAGAAAGGGTAAAGAAATATTATTTTGAGAAATAAGCTGCTGAGAACAAGACATAAACAGAGGGCTTATTTATATTGACCAGATTTCACCCCAGAGCTTTTAAACACGGAGGGGCTGGGGAGATGGCTCAGGAAATAAGGTGTTTTCTTTACAAACATGAGGACCTGAATTTCATTTCCATAACCCGTATGAAAACAAGTGAAAGTGGTGGTGGGTGCAGGCTTACAGCCACAGTGCTTGGGAGACAGACACAGGTGGGTTCCCAGGCTCTCTGTCTAGCTAGCCTTCACAAACTGCCAAGTTTCAACCTGAGGGAGACATCTGTCCAAAAAATGAGGTAGAGATGAACGAGGAACATACTGAACACAGATATCTGGCCTTAGCATCCATACACACAGATATATACATGCCTCTGTGCAAACACATGGACAAACATACAAAGAACTGAATTAATACAAATATAATTGTATAATCATTGCACATAAAATTCAATCAGGCTGGATACAGTAGAGACAAGAAGAGACATGTTTGTTTATAAGCCCACACTCTAAATTCTCCATGTTCTCTCTCCCAACATTCATACTGCAAAACAAAGAAGCAAATAAGCAAAAAATGCAAGCCTGCCATCTTGATCCTAAACATGTTGGTTTTGGTATGAGATAAAATAACCAGTTTTTTACCATGAGTCATTTCGTATGAGGTCCTTGGCTAATATTAATATTGAGCTGGATAAGAGAGTGACTCCAGGGTTTTTGACAATCACGTAACACAGGAGATTAGCACCCACTCCTTACTGCATGTGTAATTAATGAACAGCAAAGTCATCTAAACTTCTTCCACACATACTGTTTTTAAAAGGTGGGCCTGTGAATCCTGAATCTTTATTTTTCTGTATTTTTACTCTGTCTTTATTCATCTCTCTTATGACATACATTGCCTTCAGCCTCCTATCTCCCCCCTCCTCCCAACACACCTCTCCTCTTCTCCAGATCCACTCTTCCTTGTTTTCTTCAGAAAAAGGCAGGCATCCCAGGGATGCCACCTGATCATAGCAGAAGAGGATGCAATATGTCAAGGTACAAATATTCATATCAAGGCTAAAGGAGACAATCTAGTAGGAGGAAAGGAGTCCCAAGAGCAGGAAAAAGAGTCAGAGACACCCCCACTCCATTGGTAGGAGTCACAGAAAACCCCCAAGCATAAAAAAAAACATAATATATTAAACAGAGGACATAACACAGACCAATGAAGGCTCCTTGATTGCTGCTTCAGCCTCTGTCATTCCCTATGAACCCTGCTTCGTTGATTCTGAGGAACATGTTCTCCTGATGCTGTCAACTCCTCTGACTTCTACAATCTTTCCATACTGTCTTCCATGGAGCTCTGGTGGACCTAATGATTAAATATATCAGCAGGAATCATTTCATTTACTTGTTTTTTTTTTTTTTGTTTTTTTTTTTTTTTTGGCCAGTGGTGTTTGTTGGTGTTGAGTTGTATGCTATGTCTCTGGGCTATGCAGTTTCAGGATTTTGGCCATCTAGGCAGAGTCAGGCATAGGTTCCCACTAGGTGCTTGGGCCTCAAGCTGGACCAGTCATTGACTGGCCACTCCAACATTTCTGAGCTACTGCTGTCCCTGTACATCTTCCAGGCAGGACATGCTGTGCATCAAAGATTTTGTGGCTAATTGTTATCCTAGTCCCACCACTGGAAACCTTGCCTGCCTACAGAAGATGGTTGTTTCAAATCTGTTTGAAAACAAAACCCCAACTTTGTTCCAACCTTTAAATTAAAATATGCTATGGTATAGATAAGGTACAAGCTGTATTAGAGAGACTGTAAACTCCTTGTAACAGCATAGAAAATTACTTTGGTTAAAATTATTCAGACTGACTGTGCCCTCTTTAGAACACACACAAACCACACACACACACACACACACACACACACACACACACACACACAGTGTTCTATATTTGCATATAAAGAAAACAAAAAGTTCTTATACTGCTATTAACAAATTTGCCTCTTGTGAATGAATAGCTAATTAATGGATCAACAGCTTTATTAAAAGTCATGGTGATGGTATTGCCACTTGAGTTTTACGTTTTACAATGCTGATGCAATTCCACCTACCATCTCACAGGCAGATGAGATTACTCTATGCTCAGACAAATAGCATGAACATGCCCCAGAAAAATGGATTTAGGTTGCCTGAAATGCCATATTTTAACATGATTGTGGGTACATGAGCATTTGTAGTAATAGACCATAAAGAAACCATAAACAAGGCTTTAAAAGACAGAGTGCCAGAATCTCAAACAGGGGCAATAAAGCAAATCAACAAAATCTCTGAAATATGGCTCAGGTGGTATTTGGCAATACTTTTTGGCACAGGGGCGAGGTGAAGTTAGTTGTCTCCTTAGAATTCAGTTCTAAGATTTTCTTGTGCCTGGAAAGGTAGGTCAGAATAGCATGTTTAATTATCAGCCACTGTAAAGTCCTAACCCACCATCAGTCAGTGAGCCTGTAGAATCCTCTGCACGGGCTTTCAGGAAGATCCTTCCACACACAACACAGTTGCTTTTCTCCAAGACACCACAGAGGAGAAAGCTGGCACAGAGCGCTCTCTGCTACACAGAAGGCTAGGAAAGAAGTAGACAGGATGGTCCCAGTGAGCATGACCTAGGGCACCCTTCTTCTGAAACTATAGTGTCTAGGCATTGCTACCTAAAAACTAAAGGGAATCCACAGACCTTTTATTCCTCTGTATGTAATTCCTTACTTGTGTTCTTATACATTATTTATTTATAGTTTCAAAACATTGACACGTTGATTTATTATTCATGATGATTAGAAAACAACAAACTTTATATTTTAAATAATTTATTTTTTGTGTAAGTGCAAGCAGCCATGCATATACCATGGTGTAGGGTGTAGGGGTCAGAGGACAGTATGTGAAAGTCATTTCTCTCATATTATTTTGGGGGTCCCAGGCATCAAACACAGATCATTAAGTTTGTGCCAGATGATCCATTTCTCTCACCCTAACATTGAATTATTTAACTCTTGAAACGTCTCCTCTAAAATCCATATGAATTTCACAGCAAAAACCATTCTACCTAGCCACCCCATACAGACACATAAAGAGAGAGAGAAAGAGAGAGAGAGAGAAAATGTTTCCATTAACCAGTTTAGTTTCATAACATGTTAACACCTGAGATAATACTATGAAGATAGGATAATTAGTAATAGCCAATTTTAAATAGCACTTATTTTCAAAGTCAATGTAAAATAAGTTGGAGTTCAGGATCTCTTTGTCTCTCTTTCATTAAGCCTGGGGTTACAGACATGGGCAGCCATGCTGAGTTCTAACTTGGTTGCTGGTGAACTGTGGTGGTTTGAATGAAAATGGCCCCTGGAGGTTCACAGATTTGACTACCTGGCTCCTAAGGTTGGCACTATTTGAAAATGATTAGGAGATATGACCTTGTTAGAGGATGTGTGTCACTGGAGGGGGGCTTTGAGGTTTCAAAGGCCCATTCCAAGATCAGAGATGTTCTCTTCCTGCTATCTGCTGATCCAGAGGAAGAACTCTCAGCCTCTTCTCCAGTGACATCTCTGACTGTGTGAGCCATGCTTCCTGCCAAGCAGATAATGGACTAAACCTCTGAAACTGTAAGAAAGCCCCAACTTAAATCTATAAATTTAAAATTTTCTTTTATAAAAAGTTGCCTTGATCACGGTGTCTCTTTGCAGTAATCGAACAATTACTAAGACAGGATTCAAACTCAATTTCTCTTTTGGGGTAGCAGACACTTTACCTATTAAGACATCATGTTATTGTTTTGACTAACCAATGTGAGTTTTCCTGTACTGTTATACTAGTTATCTTTCTATTACTGTGCTTAAACACCATGACCAAGGCAACTTACAAAAGACGAGTGGAGGCAGCAGGCAGCATGTGTGGTGATTGCAGCAGCCCCTGGGACACACATCTTAGACCTTAGGAGAGAAGCAGAGACACTGAATGGCTTGAGTCTTTAAAGCCTCAGAACTCTCTTTCAGTGACATACTTCTTCCAACATGGCCACATCTCCCAAGCTTTTCAGAATAGCACTACCAACTGGAGACTGAGCATGAAAAAGAGCTTGAGATACATCATGGGAAAAAGTTTTCATTCAAACCCCACAATTGCAAAAGTGGAAATAAGCACAACTAGCAAACTGTAAAAGGCTAACAGCATTTGGGGGACTCTTTTATACTGTCCACAAATGTGTTTCTTTAAAAAATTTTGTGTTTATGGATGGCTATTCATGTGTGTGTGAGGGGAGGGTGTGTATGTGTGTGTGTGCGCACACACAGGTATAAACAGATGGCAGAGGGGTGTGTTGGGTATCTCCTGTATGACACTCCACTATTATTTTGAGGCAGATTCTCTCACTGAACTTAGAACTCACATTTTAAATCAGGGATGTCAGCATGTAGAACCTGGCAAAGTATCTATCTCTGTGTGCCTATCTAAATGATGGTGTTTCAGGCATACTGGGGCCACTTTTGCCTTTCCAATGGATGTTAGTATCGAAACTCTGGTTCTTATGATTTTTATAACAAGTGCTCTTAGCTACTGGGCCATCCCATTCCCAGTATCTAATTTTAGTATGTTTAATTTTTTTTTATTTTTTCATTATTATAATTTATTCATTTTAGTAGTTTTAATGATAAAATATTTTTATTTGCTGGCAATTTCTCACATTACTAATTTATTGATTCCATTGACCACTTGAATTTTTTCTGTCATTTTAAATTTTATGTAGATTGAATAATATTCAATGAACACTTATGCTGATCACTAAGATATTTTCTTTTGCTAAAAATGAAACATCACGACTGGCTTCTAAAACGAACCTGTACAAAAATGGTTTCAGACTGATACTGAGTATGTTTCTACTGAAAAAAAAAATAAAAAAAAAGAAAAGGAAAGGAAAAAGGCAGTAAGCTAACAAAAAAGTTTCAGCTCAGTTTTGCAGTTATCAGAGGTTTATATCTTTTGACCTTTACTTAAATAGTCCAAGGCTGCAGGAATAAAGTCTCTCTGATAGCACACCAAGTGTTATTACTGTTATCTTCATCTCCTAAATGCAATGTTTGAGCTACTTAAGATTCACCTCAGATGTTGCATACTTTCTTAATAGCTTTGTAATCATAAAGAGAGCTTTGATGAGGGTTTTAGGGTTTCCCTGACTTCTGAGTGAATCGCCTGGTTAGTGGCAGATAAGGAGACTTCAGGGGCTGCGGGGCTTACCAAAATCCCATTTCTTTTGATTTCTTCATTTTCTAATTTCTTTAAAACAGGCCTTTTCCTTCACTAACATGAGATCATGCAAGAAAGCAACATGTTAGGTTGAAAGAACAGAAGGAAGTAGAGGATATAAATCGCATTTTAACACTATCATTAACTTCTAGTAAAGTTTGGATAGAATTACTAACGTGTCCTGAAGGGTAGAGGAACTTCTGTCTCAAAGGCCATCTTACCTAGAAACATGATTATTTAAGAACATGTTTCGCGTTATTGTCTACTTATTTCCTCAGACATTCATTTACATTTAATAACAGTAAATAAAGAAATGCCACTGGAATTTTAAGTATAGTTGCAGGTTTTAAAACTGCATTCTATTTTTAAAAACATTTGATATTCCTATGTCAAGTTAAGTTAACTTCCCATTCTTTCAGGTAAGTGTGGGCATGAGTATGTGCTGTCAGCTAATGGTGACTAGTGTTAACAGAATGCTTCTTTTGTGGTACAAAAGGACGTAGTACATTATGAGAATTACACTATTAAGTGCAAAAAGATGATATGTGCTTTCCTCATGTTCTCTGTAGAGGTAACTTCACTGTGAGAGTGCTTGTGTAGAATGTGTGGGAAGCCCAGAGCTCAGACAGCATGGAGGAATGCTTCCTATTAACTTCCAACAGAGTGTGAGATTCACTTATTTGACCAAGGAAAGAAACCAATCACAAAGTTTACGGCATCACTGTAATCTTTATATAAAACACTGAGGAGAAAGTGCATTGTTTTTTATAATTCACAGTATGAGTGGTTTCTGCTCTTTATATCTCATTTCTAATTATTTATGTAGCAGGATAAAGCGTGGACATCTAACATACGTCATCAAGCTAGTCCTTGGTGTACTGTTTCCACACCTGATTTAGAATACTTGTATTTTGTCCTTTACCTAAGTTAGGTCTTTTTTTCACTCAGTATCCATACACTTTTTCATTTAACGTAGTATATACCACCTTTGTTGTACTCCTGAAGGAAACAACAACAGCCAAGAGTTTAGCATTGGGGAAATTTGGTAAAATGGCAGTTCTATTACCTAAAGCACAAATTTGGTTAGTTCTTTCTTTCACCATAAAAGCTTAATTACACTAGAAGGTCATATGTGAAACTTCCATCCTATCATTATAATTTTTAAATGTATTTTTACTATATAAGAAACAATTTACCAAATGAAAAATAGTAAACTTTTGTTCTTCAGTAGCTATTTAGAGACAATGTATGTCATGTAGATTGTATTAGAACTGTGATTCCCATACAGGTGATTTAAATAACCTGAGAGGATGTGTCATGCTATGGATGGCAACTGAGTGCCTACAAATTCTGACATACACAACACATACTGTAAATAATCTAATTGTTGACTTCATAGCATACCATGCTGCCCGAGAGGAAGTTATAATGAATAAATAAATCTAGAAATTCTAAACTATGAAAATATGATTAGGCTCACAAAAGATCATGACTTATAGGACTTTTTAGAAACTCAAGAGTCTAGCCAGTTTGGCTAGACAGTGAGCTTTGTGCAGACATCAATGATGCCTTGTCATGCAGAGCACTCAGCATGGCTTCTGGAATGAAAATCATAGAGAGTGAAAGACACTAGTCTTGCATTAGCCAAATAAGATTGACATTGATTTCTGATGAAATTCTTGATCCAATTATAATCAAACTTATTAACGAGTGACTGCTAGAAGGAGCAGACAGCATTCTGCTTCAATAAGGGTTTGCCAAGACTAAGTCATGTCAGACTAATTCAATTTTTTTTCTTTTAATAGGGTTAGTAGCTTAATAGATGAAGGGGTATTAGAGACTACAGAAAGGACTGGAGTTCAGCCAGGGATTTGACAAGTTTGCTGATGTTTTTCTTGTTGACAAGACAATTAGAAGAAGCTGGATGTGGAAGAAATTTCTGCTTAAAGAAATTTTCTTAGGCTGTGTACATATTTTTAAAAATTAAAATAATAGCGTTGACTTATAGGTCTTTGCTTGCAAGCTCCTGACATGTGTGCTGAGCATCTATACTGTCATTCTTATCTCACAGGATCTGTGATGTAATATAAGACAATAAAAATGCATGGTCATGAGCACATTACGAAGCAACACTTCAACTGAACCTATAACTTCAAGTTGAAGTTATACCCTTAAGTGCATCATTTGATAAGGGACTTTTTCTATATTTTTACATATTTTAATGAATTATATAAGTAAAGATAGAACATATTTATCAGTTTTCATAATGGTATATGTGAAATAATAGAAAACACTTAAGGCAATATATTTCACAAAACAGTTGTTCCACACCAGAGAAATAGCTCACCGGGTAAAGGTCTTTACTGCCAAGACTGATGACCTGAGTTCAGTCAATTCCTGGAACCCAAACTGTGAAAGGGAAGAGCCGACTCTTGCGAGTTGTCCTCCAAGGATATGACTATGTTGGTAGACTGTTTGTCCAGAGTGTAGGAAACTCTGGGTTCTGACTTCAATAATGCCAGGCCAGGCATGGTGACTCCTGCCTATGTTCTCAGTAACAGGGAAATGAAAACAGGGTGATCCTGGTACAAGGTCATCCTCAGCTGCACCATTGAGAGTTGCCATGCACGAAAACCCAGTACCTGTTAATGATACCCATCAGAACTAGCACAACTTTCTAATGAGAATTATGAAAACAGGTAAAAGAAGTTTTGTGTAGGTTACCTGTATCTCCCAATCATGAATGTCTTTCCTCTTCTATCACATTGCAGTAAATGTTCCTTTTGTTCTTTCTAACTGTGATTTGAAGTCTGGAATTTTAGGCTCCTTCACTCAATTTTCCTCATATACCATCAGGGGGATATCAGGAAAACATTTTTTTGAGTGACATTTGGTGCTCTATCACCATTATTCTCAAGCAACCACAGTCTCTTATCTATTTTCATAAGAGATATTTGAAGAATGAAAGGCATAGTTCAGAGGTGTCAATCAAGCTTGCACAGACATGTATGGTGAAGTTCTCAGCTCCTTCTACCTGTCACCTTCAATGTTACATACAAAGAAAAGGATTTTACCTTATAATTGGGGCTTGAATTCATTTGTGTGTAAATTTAACTGCTAAACTTATAAGCTTCATCAACTTAATCGTTTTTGATCTTTATGTGAAATGTTAAAAATAAAAAGGACCTTGTGGAAACCGAAACCCATCTACTTTGCCTAAGGTCACTTTGCTGATTAAAAGTGGGCAAAGGCTGAAGAACAGCCAGACAGGAGGAGAACCTGGCTTTGAACCTGGGACTTCTAATTATAAGTTCTGTGCTCTTTTTACAATGCCATGTGACCTTTTGAGCTAAAATGCCACATCTTTCCAACATGGTAATGAGCTTTCAGTTTGACATAGAAGCAGGGGTTCTTCTGGGAGTATGGAGAGAAATAAAGAAGGAGAGAGGAAAAAAGAATGAGGAAAGGACAGTGAAAAGGAGGGGAGAATGATGAAGAGAGAGGGAGTAATCCCAAGTGAAGCAATGCAACTTAACCCTGGAGAATGAGTTTGATTTGTTTTTCTTCTGAGACTAATTAGGACTGTGATCAATCTGAAACATATAGCCTCAGTTTCCTTCATCATCAGATTGCTGAAGCACTCAGTGACATTTCGGAGTAAATATGACAGGTGAATGTAAATGCAATTACACAAATCATATATTGCCTGAGTCATTTGTAAAGATCACTACGAATAAGCTACCCAGCAAGGGATCCATTTGTCACTTTAGAAAATGAGATCACTAGCTTTCCCACAGGAGAGGAGAGATGTAATTATGAAATAAGCTCCCCAGAAGCCAGAAAATATCTAAATTCTCTCCTCCTGGACCTGGGTTGAATCAACGGTTAGGGTGGTCTCCATCCATTCCCTCTCCATATAACACTTGTATAAGAGAAAAGGAACCAAAACGAGAGTAGATGTAGTATACAGACACTTGAAAAAGCAAATGAATGAAGGCAAGACGGATATCCATGCTGCACACTTGTCAGCATTTCAGGTCTCTGTGGTACACGTGCTCGGAGTCAACAGTGTTGAATGCTCCTTAAGGAAACAGGCAATTAGCAATCACTTTCTACATGATGCACTTGGCAAGTTCTAAAGAGTGGAAGGTAGAAACTGCAATGAACTGTAATTGCTGTATAGAGGTCTTAAACATTGAAGATTGTAAAAGCTTACAGTGTGTGCTCCTGATATCACCCTTCACTGCTATTTGTCATTGGATTTGAACACAGTGAAGGTATGAAGCAATGAAGCATACACTACAATGTAATGTGTGTGTTGTGTGTATGTGTGTGTGTGTGCTGAGTGAACCTTTTAGTGTAGGTATAAGTCCATATGTGCACAGGTATATGGGCTGGCTTCCATAGGTAAACAAATCAGGGGTCCTCCTCTGTTGCTCCCCACACTTATTTATTTTATTTTATTTATTTATTTATTTATCCATAATTTATCTATCTCTCTATTTATTTTTATTTAGACAAGGTTGTTCTCTGTAGACTCAGCTGGCTTCACATTCATAGGCTGGCCTCCTGTTTTCCCATTTAATCATGCCACTCTGTTTCTGAAGCAGGGTCCGCACTGAGCCTAGAGCTCATCCACATATCTTCGTGCTTGCACAGCAAGCACTTCTCAATCTAGCTTTCTCCCACACCCCACATGACACAAGTTTGAAAATTATTCTAGAACACTCACATTTGAACGTCCCTGCTACACTAACTGACAGGGCCCTGAAAGGGGACATGAAGTCACCATCTCAGGGAAAATGCTAAATAATGTGCCTAAGTTGTGAACCGACATCTCTTCTTTTCCTCTGGATTCAAAAGTTGGCCTCTTTCCTAGACTGTTTTCGTTTGTTGTTAAATTCTGCAGGAGCCTTTATTAAAAAAAAAAAAAGTTTTTGTCTCTTTGGAACTCTAGAAGATAAGAATTGTTTCAATGCCAATGTTCTGGTTTTAAGTCCTTTCCTTCATAAATTTCTCTAGCAGCTAGAGTTGGAGAACTGATATATATATATACATTTATAATTGGAAAATTATGCAATAGTTATGTCTATCTATACTTTCCTCTACAAGATCCAAATTTTATTTTTATCTTACCTATCTTCCATTTAGTCTCCTGGCCTTCTTTCTCTCTTGATTGGGACCTTTCTTGTTTTAAAATATGTAATTTTATAGTATAATGTTTTCTTGAGACTCTGAAATAGTCTAGTTGGAGTTTTCAATGTTTGTTCATTCATGGGCTGATCTGAAGAAGGAAAATGAGCAGTTTCTATTTCTGAGTTGGAATTATAAGGTAATAATCTGTTCAGAGGAAAGGAACTGGGAAGTTTTAGTCCTGAGAAGAATAGTTAAGATTTAATCAGGAGGTTATATCTTCTTTTGTTTTTTCTCTTCCACTCGTTTCTGGCCTCTGCCCCTTGTTCAGGGCAATTGATGATTCCTAAGCTCTTGTGCTTCCTGTTTAACTCCCAACTTTTGCAAATCCAGTCTTTCCTGAATATCTCACTTGAAGTGAGATTACTATCTCTGGTGTGAGGAACACAAATGAAAATTCTCAGCAACATTTAAATACGTGACAACAGACTTTGCCAGGGAAAGCTGCTGGGAAAATCCTCCCACCTCATGTAGCCCTGTATCTATATTCTCTATCTGTCTGATTTGCTGGTACTCTAACCTTCAAAGTCTATGAGCTCTTTCCTGTCTTCTTTGGAAAGCCAAGTGAAAGCTCAGCAGCACTGACAGTCAGGTGAAGTAAAAGCCAGGGCAGCTGAGGTGTGTCTGGGAAGGAATGAATAGCCTTTCCTATCATCTTGTCCCTACAAACTTGTAAGGACCTAGGGCAAAATAAGGGAGGGTGTTTTGTTTGTTTGTTCTTTTTATCTTAAGGCAAGGTCAGACGGTGTAACCTTAGCTGACCTGGAATTCCTTACATTAGATCAGGCTGACCTTGAACTGAAAGATTCACCTGCTTCTGCCTCCTGAGTGCTGGGATTAAAGGATTTCACCACCACACCCAACAAAAATCGGTATTTCTCTGGAAAGAGTCTCCTTTCTATTTTTTACGAGTCATGTCTCTTAGATCAGTTTTCCTATTTTTAAGTCAATTTGTGGGGCTTTTTTATTTTTTTCACAATAATGTAGACCAAAGAGTAACTTTTCAATCAGTTATAGTTTTAAATTTTTTTAAGGTATGTTTGTCTAGATGTTATTGATTGTATCAGACTGTATTCAGCTCTATAGAAACACGCAGAAAATATTTAGCACCAAACAATCTGGGAAGGTGATCAATACCCTGGAGGGAGGAGAGTTAAAAAGAACCAGTGTTGTCTTATAGGATTTTATGGTCTAGCATAAAAAAGTTACAACAAAATCCCTGAAGGAAAAAACTAACAAGACAAATCAGCACAGGAAGATAATAAATGTGGGACAAGAGAAACCAATGGAAACTCCGAGGAAAAAAAACACTAATTATTCTTTTTTTTATTATTATTTTGTTGTTGTTGTTCTTTCTTTGTAA
This sequence comes from Rhombomys opimus, assembly GCA_010120015.1. NCBI lineage: Eukaryota > Metazoa > Chordata > Mammalia > Rodentia > Muridae > Rhombomys > Rhombomys opimus. The sequence goes on along the minus strand of REGO01000080.1, from coordinate 1,649,975 downwards.
CTACTAATATTATTATTTACAATTAATTGACTTTGTATCCCAGTTGTAGCCCCCTCCATCCTCTCCTCCTGGTCCCACCCTCCCTTCTTCTCCTAACCCTCTTTCCTAGTCCACTGATAAGAGAAGTCTTCCTCCCCTACTATCTGACTGTAGTCTGTCAGGTCCCATCAGGACTACCTGGATCCTCCTCCTCTGTGGGCTGGCTAGGTCACCGCTCAGGGAGAAGTGAACAAGGAGCAGACAACTGAGTTATTGTCAGAAACTGTCTCTTCTCTAACTAGGGAAACCACGTGGAGACTGAGCTGTCTATGAGCTAGATCTGCACTATGATCAAAAATACTATTCTTAACCTTCGAGTCAGGATGATCTAGGGTTGTGGATGGCCAGCAGCTTTTCCTCTCCTCTGTCCTCCTCTTCTTTTTCCTCCATTTACTTCTCTTCCTTTTTCTCCTTCTCCTTCTCCATCTTCTCCTTTGTGGTATTCTTCCTTCTTCCCTTCTACAACTTCTTCACTCGCTTGAAAATAACAGATGTGGATAAAACTAAATGGTAGAGCATATCTGAGGACCTGGATTGTGTCTCCAGTATTGAAAACAAAACAAAACAAAACCCAGAAAACAACTTGCTATTTAGATAGTATGTGGCACCCATCAGAGTTAGGGGTCCCACTCTTTAACATATTGATGCTCATCTTCATGTCCTAGTGGGCCGTAGACAGGTTGAATCACATCAGCCTGGTTTAGAAGATGGGACCCAATTCAGTGAGAGCCCATCATCCCTCTGTGTCTTCTCCAGCTTCATATTGTCCATCTTTCTGCATTTGGACATCTCTGTAAAGAAGGGAGAAGACAAGGAATGCTTCAATCTATTTGTTGATGGTTCTCTGTATCTCCACCTAAAATTAGATATAAAAGCTGTCCTGGATGTGGTGACTCCATTATGACACCAACCCGAAATCTACTGTAGTATAACCATACAGTCATCCAACATCATTATAACCATATTTAACATGATAGTAATAATCAGGTTTTATTATCACTGCCTTTTGAGGCATTCTAATTAGACTTTATTAATGTGATTGTTTGGATATGTCCATTTTAGTCTTTGAATAAACTAGGTGAAAGAGTCACAGGTTTTAAAATATTTCTAGATTATAAAATTGAAGCATTTCTGTTGACTATACAATAGCAGTTCCCTTTATAGATGTTTGATTAATAACAGGAGCAGAGTTTGACCTGATGCCATGGCATCTTTGAAACTGTGCTTTCTTTCGGATTCTCTGTAGCTTAAGAAAGTTTTCACCATCACAGTTCTGGGTACAGCTGGACACTCAGGCTCCATATCAAACCACCCTGGGAACATTTAGATGACTAGCTCTCTCTCCTCTTGATGACACTAGCAGTGAGTTCTGTGACTATTTTCTGAATTAATACAGAGATTTGGAAAAAGAAAAATATTCTGCTTGGTTGCTCAAATTTTTAATATTCTAAGCATGAGTGTGAATGGGGAAGTGAGTGTGGAGTAAGTGTGATTGTGTGTGTGTGTGTGTGTGTGTGAAAGAGAGAGAAAGAGAAAGTTTATGAGTGTGAATTTTGTAAAATATAAAACTGGGTATTATAATTCTAGAATAAGTACAAATGTCACCACAGTAATCAAATTAATGACTCCCAAGCACTGCTAGAATTTATTTATAAGAGAAACTAAAAACTATACATATATTGTCAGTCATTGCTAAGAATTTTCTAATTACTTAAAGAAAAAAGTACATTGCCTATAATCCTAGCTCTTGGGGAGGCAGAGGCAGGGGGATCTCTGTGAGTATGGTGCAAGCCTGGTTTTAAAAGTGAGTCCAGTTCAGCCAAAGCCAAATAGAAAATCCCTGCCTTGAATATTATAGTAATAATAATAATAATAACAACAACAACAACAACAACAATAAATGCATTGCATTTGCTAGAAGACAAAAAGTTTGTATTACAAAATTTCTGGACAAAGATTGTAGACTCAGTTAGTGTGAGATTAATAAGTGGTAATAAATTTAAAAGCTATATTTTGTGTGTCAAAAGTAAGGCCAAGAAGTACAAAACACACCTGTGAGTTCAGCTGCTTTGACACTTTGGTGTTCTTATTTCTGAAAGGGGAATGGCGCTTTCTATGCTGACTCAGGTTTACAAAGCTGAAAATCCAGCTAACAAGACTGGGGGAGGAGAGAGAGAAGAGGTAGGAAGACTGTGGTAGAGCCTGAGTTTGATTGTAAGGCTCTTTGGTTGTTAGTCAAACAGGAAATATTAGTTCTAATGAATTCAGTCTTGGACTAATTCTTTGAGACTTGCATATATGCTTACGGTGTATTTTTGTCATACCCACCCTAACTCACCTCCACCTAACTCACTGCTACAGCCTCTAACCCCTTTCCAACTGCATGTGGTTTTTGTATGTTTGTTTGTTCTGTTTTCGGTTTCTTTGTTTTATTTTTAAGTAACAAACTGAGTGGATTTTGGGCCCATATATGGGTATAGGGCCATCCATTGGAGTAAAGTTGATTTTGTATCTTCTGTTCAAAAAAGTATTAAGTTTGAGAAAAAAAAATTATTTATTTATTTATTCATACATTTATTCATTTATTACAATTTCTTCACTTTGTATACTGGTTGTAGCCCCCTCCCTTATCTCCTCCCAGTCCCACCCATCCTCTTTCTTCTCCCCCTATGCCCTTAGCCTAGTCCACTGATAGGGGAGGTCCTCCTCCCCTTCTATCTGATCCTAGCCTATTAGGTCTCACAAAGTTGGCTGCATCATCTTCCTCTGTGGCCTGGCATGGCTGCACCCTCTAGAAGGAGGTGAATAAAGAGCCAGCCACTTAGTTCATGTCAGAGACAGCCCCTGTTCCCCTTGCTAGGAACCCATATGGAGACTAAGTGGCCTATGGGCTTTCTCTGAGCAGGATGTTTATGCCCTCTCCATACATGGTCCTTGGTTGGGATTTCAGTCTCTACAGGCACCCCTGGGTCCAGGTTTTTTGGCTCTGTTGGTCTCCTTGTGGAGTTCTTGTCTCCTCCAGATCTTTCCATCTCCCCCTTCTTCCATAATATTCCTGGCATTCTGCCCAAAGTTTGACTGTGAGTCTCAGCATCTGCCTTGATACCCTCATGAGTAGAGTCTTTCAGAGGACACCTGTGGGAGGTTCCTGTCCTGTTCCCTGTCTTCTACTTCTGGTGTCTATTCTGTTGGCCCTTCTGAGTGAGGCTTCAGCCTCTTCCCTAGTGTCCTCCTTGTTGTTTAGCTTTTTTAGGACTATAGATTTTAGTACGTTTTTTCTTTATTGTATGGCTAATATCCACTTATAAGTGAGTATATAGCATATGTGTCTGCTTCTGGGTTATCTCACTCAGGATCTTGTCTAGTTCCCACCACTTGCCTTCAAATTTCATGATTTCCTTGTTTTTAATTGCTGAGTAGTATTCCATTGTGGAAATGTACCACACTTTCTGTATTCATTCCTCTGTTGAGGGACATCTAGGTTGTTTCCCAATTCTGGCCTGTATGAATAAAGATTCTATGAACATAGTTGAGCAAATGTTCTTGTTGTATGGTTTAGCATCTTCAGGATATATGCCCAGGAGTAATATAGCTGGATCCTGAGGTAGCCTTGTTTCTAATTTTTCTGAGAAAGCACCAGGTTGATTTCTAAAGTTATTATACAAGTTTGCATTCCCACCAGCAATGGAGGAGGGGTCCTTTTTCTCCACATATTCTCCATCATGTGTCATCCCTTGAGTTTTTCTGATGGGTGTGAGGTGGAATCTCATGGTCATTTTGACTTTCATTTCTTAGATGACTAAGGACGTTGAACATTTCTTTAAGTTGAACATTTCTCTGCCATTCGATATGCCTCTGTTGAAAATTCTCTGTTTAGCACTGTACCCCATTTTTTAACTGGATTACTTGGTTTGTTGGTGTTTAACTTATTGAGTTCTTTGAGGAAATTATTTCATTCTCACACTTTTTTAACAGACTGAAAATATTTCATGTGATTCTCTCAAGCTTCTGAACTTTTAGTTATCATTTTCTAGGTTTATTCAATAATAGTTATCATGGAAGTGGTCTCTGCAAATACCATGGCCAGCAAAATAACCACCCACAGAAGGTAAGAAGACAGTTCAAGTCAGACAGACTAAGCCAGTATTGGTTCAAACTTCAGGAGTCTGACACCAGCAAATGAATGAATGAATGAATAAATAAATACATAAATAAGCCATGTGCACATACAGATTTCTGTGCTTCCTACAAGAAGCATAACCTACTTTTAAATAAATTTTCTCTACATAAATTTGAATATTAATTTATGTAATTTATTGTACTAAAACTAAATCAAAATAAATAAAAAAATTTTAGTGATTCAAATGTTTTCTACGGTGATTATAAAATTAGGGCAATAGATCATGAATGGCAGGTCTGTCAGTTCACTGCATGAGAGAATCAAACTGCTGAAAATAAAACAGATGCCTTGAAAGTGACTGAATGCATGTTTAACTTACGCAGTTTTCCCACTAATAGCATTATCTATTTAACACATCCATTACACATTTTCAGTGTTAATTTAAACAGAAAAAAATGTAGCAACTTCAAAAGGAAATCTTCCATTAAATTAAAGATATTGACTTTAATGGATGTTCTGAATAGACATGGAAATTAACAAATGAAAAAAAACAATTTGATTAAAAGTGGTCTCCATTAGATGTTGTTATGCCACACAGAATGAAAATATTCAGATAGAATTTACTGAAAAAAATCTAACATAAAAGCCCTTTGCACTCTAAATTGTACTGAAATCTTATAAAACCACTGCTTTGGGGAATTTTAAACAATTCTGTTTCCTGCAAGAAAAAGAACCTTCATGTTTACAAGCTGACCCCATTGTGATGGCCAAGGGATTAGAAAAGGTGATCAATAAACTTGTTTAATTTTAATTACCACGAATCACAGATTCACCTAACTTCCTCCGGCATGATTTGCTTCTCACATCTCTTCTTTTTCCTCTTCCCCCCGTCTCCAAGCGTTACCCTGATATTCCCGATTCTGTGCATTAGAAGGCTTACAATTCATTTTACAGATTCATTTTTCCTCTTTTCCAAGATATCACCATCATAACGCCAACATGACAGTCACCAACTAACCAACAATTTAGCAAAGTCTCATGTGGTGAGGATTCCCATACAAAACTGCAAAACTCTACCGTAAGTGTATATAACATTTGCTGTGTTAATAAATACAAAAGCTGAAAATTAGTGTTTGGGATTTGTGGAGAGAATGCCATCAAAAAGTTTGGGAGTGATCGATCCTGAAGGATGCATGCCTTACCTTTCTGAGTGAAGTTTCAGCCTCTTTCCTAGGGTCCTTCTTTTTTGTTGTTTTTTAACTTCTTTAGGACTATAGATTTTAGTATATCCTATATTATATGGCTAAATATTTGCAAAAAATTTCATAGTAAAAGAATATGATGTTTTATGAAATTAAAAACCCATCTAGTGTTTTGAATAAGTTAAACAATGGGATTTTTAAGGTGTTTCAGCTATTGACTGATGAGCACATGGATTTCCCAACATCCATATCAAGTATCTCACAACTGTCTGTAGCTCCAATTCCAGTTTATCAATGCCCTCTGGTTTCTCTGGGTACGCGCTTACATACAGTACACAGAAACTCATGTGGGCACACAAAAAGACACACAAATAAAATGGATAATAGGTCTCTAAAAGAAAAGTTAACATGATATAGGCAAAAATTCATGTTTAAATTACTTGAATCTTTGAAGTACTTGTGCGTGCTTGGGATGTGGTGGATGGAGGTGTGTTTTTCTGGAAAAGAAGCATAAGTAACTGGCTACTAGAATATGAAACACATTTAGTCACAATAAAATAGATTTGAACACAACGAAAAAGTAAGTGGTGTTGAAAATGGAAAGATGACAAATGGACAGTGAGACTGATGTTTGAACAGTTTCTATGTGAGAGACAGCCTAGAGAATTCCTCAGAGAAGGAAGAGTAAAGTCAGGGGATGATTTCGAAGATAATGGCATCATCCATATCAGTTAGCTAGTGAGATGAAATAAGAGAATAGTTGGGGATGTCATCTTATAGAGACATGGTCAAATGTTGAAGAAGGATTTTAATAGGAGTTATAGAATGATTCTTCAGTGGGGTCTCAAAGGGGTATATGGTCTAGGAAATGTCCTCACAAGTCATCATTCTGTAGTGTCATTCATCATAAGTTTATCATGACAGTATATTAAGAACTGTCTTTTAAACAGAGAAGCTCATAGAGCATTTTGAAGGGACTCCATGGAGGGACTTTGGTCTAAATACTTACTTTCAGAGGCATCAAACGGCAGAGGCATGTGATTCACAACCTTCCTTGCCAAAGTTGGAGAGAGACCTATTACCTTTTCAATGTTTTCTTACAATTAAACCCTGACTTTTCCATTTTCTAGGTCACTCTTCTAAGCTGTCCCTTTTTTTTTTAAAAATCAGTGACCCAAATACATAGCTTATTAAGATGAAGCTTTCTCTTTTTGACCGCGCCTCTGCAGAAAGAGGCAGAGACTCAAAAGTTACATTATCTCTGAATCCAGACACTTGCACTGCTCAGATCATAAGTAGTCACCTTCCCACTTCTGCACGTATCTGTGGCCAGATGACCTCGACTTCTGTGTCTGTCAGCAACTACAGGAGGCAAATATGCAGCTCAGTCAGATCTGAGTTGACAGCATCATCCTCCAAGAAGCACCAAGTTGCTTGGTAATGAGGTACCAAAATTCAAAATGCAAGGAACCTAGGAACCTGGAGTTAAGACTCAAGGTCTTCGTAACTGAACAAAGCCCAAGGATGGGGGTATCTCACCATTCTGTTTCTTTTATCTCTGCCATTTTTAAACCTGGTAAGATTTTGCATAAAGCACATTCAAGACATGCCTCAGTTGAAGTCCTTGTGAAAAAAAAATAGACTATTTGTAGTCTAAAGCATGGCATTTAAAAAAATTATTATTCACTTTACATTCTGACTGCTGCACTATCTCCTCTTTCCCCGTCACCACCTCACAAGCTCCTCCTGTCCCCATTGTCCCCTCTCCTCCTCAGAGAAGAGGAGGTCCTCCATGGGTACCAGCCCACCCTGGCACATTAAGACATTGCAAGATTAAGAGCATCCACCTCCATTGGGGCCAGGCAAGGCAACCAGGTTAGGGGAATGGATTCAAAGGAGGCCCCGCAGTAGTTGTTGGAGGATCCACATGAAGACAAAGCTTCCCATCTGTTACATATGTGCAAGGGGCCTAGGAACAGCCTATGCATGTTCTTTGGCTGTTGGTTGAGTCTCTGTGAGTTCCCATGGGCCCAGGTTATTAGACTCTGTAGGTCTTGTTGTGAAGCACTTGACCCCTCCAGCTGTCTCAATCATTCTCCTAAGTCTTCCATCGGACTTACCAAGCTCTGTCTAATGTTTTGCTGTGAGTCTCTGCATTTGTATCCACTGGGTGAGGCCTCTCAGAGGAGTTATGCTAGGCTCTTGTCCACAAGCATAGCAGAGTAACATTAATAGTGTCAGGGAATGGTTCTCTCCTATGGGATGGGACTTGTAGGGCCAGTCTTTGGATGGCTATTCCCTCAATCTTTGCTCCAACTTGGTCCCTCAAAATTTGTAGGTAGAACAAATTTTGGGTAGAAGGTTTTATGGGTGAGTTGATGTCCTTATCCCTCCATTGGAAGTCCTTTCTAGCTCCAAGAGGTGTCCACTTCAGGCTCCATATCCTGTGCTGCTAGGAGTCTCAGCTAGAGTGTCTCCATAGACTTACTGGGGCCTCACCTATCCCAGGTCTCTGGCAAATTCTGGAGATGGCCCCCACCTCTGATTTCTTTTCTCGAACCTGGCCTTCTCTTTCCTGCTCTCCTACTTCTAATCTGCACCCCTCACTCTTCCTCATACCTGGAGGACATTTTTAAATGGAAAGGAACATGATTAATAACCCAGGAGAAGCAAGTCTAAACTGAGAACTATGGTACATGGGGGTGCTATGGTTTGAATGTATCTTTTTGCTCTGAAAAACTTGTAATCAAGCATGGTGGGCATGCTTGGTAGAGGACACCTGTCCACTTTACAGAGGCTGGGAAGCAAAGGTAGAGTGGTGAACTTGATGTCTTCCTTACTGACACATATCCACTATGACCTATCTTCTTCACCTCTCAATATTTCCATCAAGTTCCAATAGCATCATGTACCATGGACAATGCCTTTAACACATTGGTCGTTGTGAAACACTCCAGACACAGACCATAGCACCAGGATCTCTCTAGAACTATAAGAAATAAATTTCTATAGCTTGTGAGTGACTCACATTATGGTATTTAAATCTCTTTAAATCATATGGTCATCATGATGCGGAACATGGCAGCCCTCCAAAATGGATGGTCCTGGAGCAGTAGGTGAGAGTTAACACTCTACATGCAAGCTGAAATCAAAGCAAGGGAGAGACTGGACCATTTCAAACCTGTCATGAGCATTTGAAACCTAACACCCACCCCTAGTGACATACCTTTTCATGCTAGGTCACAACAACCAATCCTTCTCAAACCAGTCCGACCAATTAAAGATAAAGCATTCAAATACGTGAACTTAAGGAGGATATTTTTATTCAAATCCCCATGGTCGACTTCCCACATAATGATAGGTTGTTGACTGTCCTGATATTGTGAAGGTCTTGTGTAGGCAACCAAGCATCTGCGAGTTTATGAGTATGTCTAGAAGAAATTGCTTGGCTCTGGTCTTTGCCAACCATTGGCTCATAGAAGTATTCCCCTCCCTTTTCCTAGATAATCCCTGACCCTTGCATAGGGTATAATATAAATGTCTCATTTGTGCTGAGCACTCCCAAACACTTATTTTTCATACTCTTACTTTTATTTATTATTACAATCCTAGAAATAAAGTCTAAACATGTGTTTTCTTTCCCCTTTGTGAGACAGTCTCATTTCAATTTTTCCCCTTCAGTCTTGACAAGTGGCTATGGTGTCGATACTTCAACAGCTAAGATTCTAAGTATTCTCTTATGGTATCTATTTCTCCTGCCATGTTTTAAAAGGTTTTTCTTATACATTGGCCATTAGCAAACATTTCTTTATGAAATGTAATTCCTCTAGGGCTTACAGACAAAATTACCTATGTGTTTTTTATATTATTTTTTAGTTTTTAATATTAATCATAGGTTATTAACTTTGTATCCCACCTGTAGCCCCCTCCCTCATTCCCTCCAATCCCACCCTCCATCCCTCATTTTCTCCCTTTCCCTCTCCAAGTCCACTGTTACGGGAGGTCCTCCTCCCTTTCCATCTGACCTTAGCTTATCAGGTATCTTCAAGACTGGCTGCAATGTCCTCATCTGTGGCCTAGCAAGCTGTTCCTTCGTCGGGGCGGGGGGTAGGTAAAGGAGCCGGTCATTGAGTTCCTGTCAGAAATAGTTCCTGTTCCCCTTTCTAGGAAACCCACTTGATACTGAGCTACCATGGGCTACATCTGAGCAGGGATTCTAGGTTATATCCATACATGGTCCTTGGTTGGAGAAACAGTCTCATAGAGGACCCCCGTGCCCTGATATATTTTGTCCTTGTGGAGCTCCTGTCCTCTCCTG
>REGO01000080.1:1610497-1623011 GCA_010120015.1 Rhombomys opimus | reverse complement strand
TGTGAGGAAGTGAGAGACAAGCTTGGTTGTCGGCCCTTGGCCTCACCTTGTTGAACACAGAGTTAAACAAGAGAACAAGTTGCTGTTCTCCTTTGTAAGTGTCAGGCTAGCTATCTCCCTGTCTTCATAGCTTTTCCTGTGTCTGCTTCTTCCCCTACCGCAGGAGTGCTCAGCTCTAGGTGTGTGACAGGGAATCCAGGGTTACGGGCATTCTAAGGGTTCAAACTCAGGACCTCACACTTACATAGAACGTGCTTTATTCATTTGGGTCACCTCCTTAGCCCCTTCTGTTTTATAATTTATTTTTTCACTGAGTTTTTTAATTTTAAAATTTGTCCTACATATATTCATAACTTGTAATGTTACCAATTTTATGATAAACAATTTAAGATTCTTTCAGATACTCATTTTCAAATAATATTTTTATTAATTCTGTGAAAATTTCAAACAGTATATTTTGATCATAATCATCCCCTTCCCTATATTCCTTCTTTATACACTCTCTCCTCCCTACCCATACAACTCTGACTTTTCTTTTCCTTTGTTTTCCACTGAGTGCAATTTGTGTGCAACTACTCTTGCGTGTGAGCCTGTCCTAGGGTGTTGCTAACCACCCAAGTTTCACATCATTATATAAAACTGATTTCCATATCTCATAAGCTATCAAATGCCAATAGCTCCTCAGATGGAAGAAGACTTTTATGGCCTCTTCCCCACACTGGCATTTTTTTCTGATTTGAACTTGGACAGGTGTTGTGTATGCTGTGACAATCTCTTTGAATACATATAACTGTATTCTTTGTACACTTTGGTTTCTGAAAAACATTGTTTCCTTGATGTTGTCTAAAACTTCTGGGATTTATACTCTTTTCATCCCTTCTCCTAGTAAGACCCCTAAGCCTGGGTGATAAGAGCCTGATTCTTTTGACAAGTATGTCATCTGGATGTTGATGACTGGAGATGCTCTTCTACTTCAAGGGAGATCTTCCTGTCATTTGACATATCAAGGGTTTCATTATTGTTACTAAATCTTTAGTACTTGCATGTATGTAAGATGAGATTGGTTCAAATGCTGTTTTGTTTAACTCAGCTGAAACTATTCTGACAAGTAGAGAAGCCCTCTGCTCTTCACTGGCAGGTTACAGTGAAAGTGTAGATCCTCTGCTCTGTGTTGAGAAAAGGGGTAGATCCTTCTTGACACTAGTTAGTAACGAAGTCCTGGTTCTCCTGGGTCACTTCTGACTGCCAGCTGGGGACAGTGAGATGTAAATCCTATCAGGAGTATTTGGAAATGCACAGTTGCACAGAAATTTTTCTTAACATTAAAGTAAAAAGAAGGTCCAGTCATCACTGACAAAGATGAAAGTTTTGATTCACTACTCAGCCTCCTGTAACTTAAGTCCATTGGCAGGAAGGACTTGGCTTGCTTTTTATAGTCAGCAGAGGACAAAAGTCTGGCTTCACTATAGGAAATATAGTGACATGGGTGGAGGTGATGTTTTAATCTATCCAGTTTGATGGAGTAAACATCTATTTTCTAGGAGTTTTCTCTCTTAATAAGTTTCTCTTACTCTGAAATATCAGAGAAACTAAAATTTGTTCTTATGCTCTGCTCCCTGCTATTTTCAGATTAGTAACTTGTCCAGCATGAAAACTAAAATATAATTAGAAAAAGAAAGCCCAGAAGACTGTATGCTATGCTTTAAACGCCAACATCCTTGTAACTGCTTTCTGCCTACCGTGTTTTAACTTTTTTTTTATTTTTATTGCTTATGCGTGCGAATACCAAAACAATGTGTGGGTGTTTGGCTGACAACTTTGAATAGAGTATCTCTTTCCATCAAGTGGGTACCAGAATCAAATCATCACACTCGGTGGCAGATGCCTTATTCATTGAGCCATCTCGTTGACCCTCTCTTTTGTTTTTAATTGTATGGATTAAGAACAGGAAAAAAAAGAACTATTTAATTATTTGAGAAATAAAACATTTTATTCCTTTTTTATTTTGTAAATGTTGTCTTTGTTTCTTCTGCAGAGGGACTATGATAAGAACCATACACAAGTTTTACAGATCCCTGGCTTAGGCTGAGCTAAGATCATTGCAACTCCCTAGACATAGACCTGCAAGCATCTAGCTTTCATACAATCTAATCCTCTGCAAGCTGGGAACTTGAAGGCTTCAGATTCCAGCCTCCATCTGCTAACATAGGCCTAGAATATTTTCAGCTTCTTAGATTTGCGGCTGAGTAAACTCACCCTTTCTAGTTGTTTTTTGAACTCTCTCTGGTTGGTTCAGCTCGGTTGTTCTGACTCAACACTCCTCTCCATGCTGACTGATTCAAACTGGTTTCTCTCTGCTGCTCCGTGAATTGCTCTATTTGGAAAAAAAAAAAGTGCGTCTGAACTCCACAAACTGAACTGTACAAACTTGGCTGCACTCCTGTGCTGCACTCTTCTTCTCTGTATGGAATATGTCACTCTCTCTACTGTTACTACTCTTAAGTAGCTTCTCCCTTATGAGTTGGGCACGCCTTATCTCTTACCTATTCTGTCAGATATTTCTTTGATTTGTCACTTTGTCTGCCCCTCGATTAGACATTAATGTTTGGAATTAAAGGTGTCGATTAAACTCCAGGCAAAAAGAGTAAGGGTGTGTGTATTCCACATGATCACACACCCCTAAGTTTTTGGATATGATCGCTTGACAGAGCAACCATGTTGCACTTTTAAATTTCTTCTGTAAGTTTTCATTCTGCTCATCGCCAGTGTTTTATTAGGTTAAATTCTTAGACATTTGGAATGTTTTTAGTGGGGTTTTGCTCACACTGCTTTATTAAATGGCTTTTCAAAGTCCTTTCATTTCAGTGCCCTGTCATCATTATGCATTACAGATTGAAACAACAAAAACTATGAATATATATTCTTGTAAAAATATCTGCAATTTTCTAAGTGATGCGCAAGAAAACTCTACCAGAATCACATAATATGCATCATTATGAGCGAGATACGCTGCTGCTTCTCTGTAAATGTTCAATGACTTTTTATTATTAACTTTGTCCTTAAGAAGAAAGACTCTTTGTAAATAAAAACACAAATTTTAATCTTTGTGATAATGTTTCTTGGAAGCTTTTAAGCAGTTTTGATTTTCTAACTGAATATTTTTTTTATTACAGAAAGACTCATTTTATAGGGTTATTGATTATTGGTTTCCATCTCAGGCCCTATGCCAATCTCTACTACGATGCATATCAAGTTACTCCTGTGTGTCTTGCTTGCTCTCAAAATTAATTTCTCTCGTTTTTTCTCTATGTTATTTTTTAAAGCTGACATCTAATTTACTCATGATACTTTCCAGAACATTCAATATTGCGGATGTTCCCTCCGTTACAGTTTTCATTGAAAAACCTTTGGCTTGTGTATGAGATGCTAAGGGATTGTTCTAGAAATAAAGACCAATTGCTGATTGTTGAGAAAGGAAGTGTAAGGAATGAGGAAAGTACTGCAAAATGCCATAGCATTCACTGTGACGCCCCTCTGGGGTTCCCCCAGACTTACAGCATTTGGATAGTTGGTAAATCCATTTTAGTAATTTTTATTTGTTTGTGTGCTTGAAAATAAGAGGATGTGGGCTGGGAATACATTCAGTAGGAGGATACTTAGGTAGTACATGTGAAATCTTATACCCCGACTCTAACCATATATCTAACATAGACACACATGCACATGCACACATATACTGTTCAATATTATATATCATGATTTGTCTTAAATCAAATAAATGAGAACCAGTGTAGGTGACAAAGAAATTTAGGTGACAAAGAGGGAAATGAAAATGTAGTTGTGCAGGCATTGGCACCGATACTTAGAAAAATCATGTGGCCTCAAGGATCACTGAAGTTCAAGAGTAATAAGAAAGGGCAAGTAGAAAATCAATGTGTCTATACTAAGATTTCAAAGCAAGGTGGATCATCACAAGATAGGTCACCATGTGAAAGAATGGGGAGAAGAAGATAACAATAAATAAGGCAAGGACAGAGGCATAACAAGAAACAAGCTTGGTCACATCTTGGTGTCTGGCTATAAGATCTGTGAAATTATAAATTTCAGTTGTTCAAGCTCTATGTACTTCCATCTCTTTCCACTAAAACAAAGCATAACACCAAAGATGTTTCTACTTAGAATTAGTGTTTTAATCCTTGGCTATAACTCTTCCTTTTCCTATAATTTCCTATCTTTCTGTAGGATCACTAGGCCATTATTCTAAGTGCATCAATTATATTACTTTCCCTTGAGAAGTGTGGGCAAATGTCTAGTCATCTCAGATAGGGTACTGAAGACATAACAGATAAGCCATTCCACCAAAGTCCAAGTTTTCAACTTGGTAAACCAGTGAATGTAAAGTGTTTACTTGCAGAGTATGGTTGAGGAGATACTTGTAAGAACATGAATGACTCAAAGGTAACCGAACCCTAGAAAACCAACTGCACTATGAGTGACAACTATGACAGTTGAATCCCTGAAGCTTTCTGAATGATTTGTAGACATCAGGACAAGTCTAAAAAGTCTGTTTCCCAGCAATCCTTACTGTATTTACAACCATACAGAGAGGCCTTTTGAATTTTAAAAGTTTCAGGAACTACCTGGAATGTATGAGGTATTTATCTCTTGGACTTTGTAAAGTGGGCTAACCTCCTCTTTAAAGAAGCATCTTATCTACAGGAAATGTTCTAATTACAAGAAATTCCTATCCAACATAGTTACATTTTTCATTATGTTGTTTAATACCTGACAATTATTAAGTCATGAGGTGAAGAATTTACTTTGATTTATTCTTTAAGGAAGAATATAGTTCATCTAAGTGGGAAAGGATTGGGAGGAGGAGTCACATTATATCTGCATTCAGAAAGTAGAAAGCAGACAGGAAATGTTGTCAGGCAATAAAAGTTCAAGGTTCATAACCCACTTCCTCAAGAATGGCTCCATTTTCTGAAGGTTCTACAGATTTCCACAGAATAGCACTACTAACTGAGGGCCAAGTACATAAGTTTATAAGTCTGTAGGAGACATTCCACATTCAAAGCACATCAGCCATCTGTTGACCTCTCCTGAGGCTAGGCTAGGTTTATAATTCTAGGAATTTCCCCCTCTATGCTGAGACATTCTGAAATAAGATCTATTGAAATCTCTTCATTTGTATAAGGTTAGCTTTTGTCTTGAAATCAATGAATGATGAGTTTGTTGGCCTTTCTTCAGATCTAGTTTTTTCTCTATTATTTCTTGCCTGGGGTCCTACAATTTCTTGAAAGCATGTGAAATATTAGTATTTGTCTGCAAGTGTGGAGGGATATTGATATTTTATTTTTTTCTTCTAAATTAACATAATTATGCCTCTGAGCTTTCATCTCAGTCATTTGCAGAACACTCAATTACAGAAAATTTTGACCTCTAACAATGACTACTCACCAAAATATCATCTTTAAGATGACACATTTCTGAAGATTTATAACATCATCATGGAGAATAATTTGCCAACCAGGTACTATGTAGGTGAATCACAGAATTCCTTGCTTTATCAATGCTGGTATTCTTGTGGGTAAGTACAAGAGGGTGGAGTCAAGAATTGTCAGTCCATCCTGTCTTTGCTAGTGTTCCTGGCTATCAGGTGGGCTCTTTGTCTTCACCAGTTAGTAGAAAAAAAACACCAAGATATTTAGCAAGAACTGCAAATTTGATGGAGAGAGAAGGAGCCCCTGGAGAGACCACCACTAAGGGAGTTTGGTGATTCTTTGCTCTCTCTTTATCTGTTGGTAAATGTTGTTAAACACTTTCAGAGCAGGGTTGGTTCCCTTTCTGTCCATGAGCAGGGAAATAACCGAAATGATTGTTTGATATAGCAGTTCAGCTAAGACTAGGTGCCCAGCCTTCTCTGCTATTTGTGGTATAGCAGGGACAATGAGACCTACCTCATGTGAGAGGAAATGGTCTACAGTTTGAAAAAATGAAAATTTACACTGCCTCAGACAAAAAGCACTCAGAGATTGAAACTTAGTGTTTATTGTTGGGAACAGAGGTCATGAAATAGCTCAAAAGTTATTAGATACTCAGTCTCCCATGTGAGGCACGTGCAACCTCACTATAAGGTACAGAGCCTTGACGTTTTACATGAAACAATCTTTCCATTCTCCAAGCCTGTAACATATAAATTCTGGTATAATTATCAAGGAATTTGGAAGAGGATTAAATGAACTGAGGTTTACAGAGATGTACTCACATTGCCCACTCTAGCCACGTGACTAACAGGATAGTCTAGTGACCTCTCTAGGAAGGGATCTGAGCACACAAAGAGCTAACTTTTACCTCAGTTCAGTTTAGGTACTCCTCAATTATTTTTCCATTCCCATGATCATGGAGCTCATAGCCACCCACTTTAATTTGTTTGAAGTTCCACAGAAAAGAGAATATTTTTTTCCAAATCCTTTAAATCTATAGAAATAAAATACAAGCTCCTTTCAAGAAATGAGAGAAAAGTAAAGCCAATATGAAGTTGCCACACTGATGTGCAATCTGGTTGTTTAGTGGGGATATTAGAGATGCTATCCTCACCATTCTGAAGAGACTCCATTTTAGATCTACTATTTGATAATTACAAGTTTACACAATTTATGGCCTCCTCAGAATGTTACAGAAGTTGGTTTATTTTATTTTTTAACTAGCTTTACATTAAGGTAATATTAATTAAATTGTAATAACATAGGAGGTAGCCTTTTCTGGTGCCCACTAATATAAAAATACACAAAGTGTGTACATAGTTGTATGAAAAAATATGACTTCTCATAATAGATGTACTAGTTCTGCCCAAGATATAGTCTAAAATTTCATGTTTTTATTCTAATTTTCTAGTAGGAGAACTCAAACACTTATTTTCAAATTTACCCTCTAACTTGGTTCAGGCTTTCAAGAGCAAAGAATATTTAGTATTAATTTTCTGTGAAATATGGCTTCACTCACACATAAATTTATCAGTTTTATTTGACTTGGATAGGGATCTATATTAAATATCACCGTAGTTACATTATTTTATGCGTGTGCTTTGATTAGGTTATTATTGATTGCATGCCCGTATTTTAATTTGTATGTGAATGTCTATGAAAGCATAAGAAGACACATTTCAATATAACACGCACACAGCCATCCCACGTTCATATGTTGGTTTAGTAATGGATGCATGTATACATACTTTTATATATATTAATGCTAACTGAATTAGTTAATTTGTAAACATACATATTTCCACAACATTCAATAGTATATATATATATCTATATTTTTACTTATTTTTTAGAGTCATAAGTCCAGAGCAAAATTGGGTAGGAAGTACATATATTGACACACATTTCTTATCAAGCTAAATGCTCCACTTTTCAAACCTCTTGTAATGAGATTTTTATATTACAACTAATGAAATTGTATAGCTCCATGTTTTAAAATAGAGATACTTGACCATCCATGTTTATTGATGGTCTCTTCTAAACAACAACAACAACAACAACAACAACAAAAACCCGTGGGACTAGCCTACTTATCTATCCCTACAATTATGAATAATGAAAATGTTTTACATTGGTGCACAATGGTAATTTATTAGGTGTAAAGAAAAAAATGAAAACACAAAATTTGCAGGAAAACAGGTAGATTTCAAAAGCAGAATGTTAAGCAAGGTTACCCAAATCTCAGAAAGACAAAAACAAACAAACAAACAAAAAACAGCATGTTTTCCATCATAAGTGGATGCTAGCCAACAATGCATATGAGCATACATATAAAGTGATATAAGTGTGGGTATATGTAACAGTCTAGAAAGGAGGCCAAATGGAGGTAACAAGAGGATGATGAAGGATGACGGTAGGCTAAAGCATGCATAGGATATTACTAGGAAAAGGACAGTAGTTGTACGGGTTGTGATGATAAGGGTGGGAAGGATAATCACTATGCTGAATTTTGATAGTGTCAAAACTTTCTTTTATATCTTGAAAGCTCACTTGTTTTTTTTCAGAACTAAATAATATTCTATTTCAAGATTATGCCTTGGTATAGACCCTCAGTCTTCTACAGGACTTCATCTGAATTCCTTCCAAACTTTGCCAAGTACAAATATGTTTAAACAACCCAATGCAGCTTTTTAAAAAATTCTTTATTAATTACACTTTATTCACTTTGTATCCCTCCTGTGGTTGCCTTTCTCCTCCCTTCCTAATCCCTCCCTTCCTTCATCCTCTGCATGCATGCCCCTCCCCAAGTCCACAGATAGGGGAGGTCTTCTTTTCCTTCCTTCTGATCCTAGTCAATTACGTCTCATCAGGAGTGGCTGCACTGTCTTCTTCTGTGACCTGGTAATGCTGCTTCCCCCTCAGGGGGAGGTAATTAAAGAGCAGGCCAATCAGTTCATGTCAGAGACAGTCCCTGTTCCTATTACAATGGAACCCACTTGGATACTGAACTGCCATGGGCTACATCTTTGCAGGGGTCTTAGGTTATCTCCATGCATAGTCTTTGGTTGGAGTATCAGTCTCAGGAAAGACCTCTCTGCTCAGATTTTTTGGTGCTGTTGCTCTCCTTGTGGAGTTCCTGTCCTCTCCAGATCTTACTGTTTCCCACTTCTTTCCTACGATTCCCTGCACTCTGCCCAAAGGTTGCCCATAAGTCTCAGTATCTACATTGATAGTCTGCAGGGCAGAGCCTTTCAGAAGTCCTCTGTGTTAGGCTCTTGACTTTTTCCTTCTTTTCTCCTTCTTCTGATGTCCATCCTCTTTGCCTTTCTGGATAGGAATTGAGCATTTTAGTAAGAGTCCTCCCTCTTGATTAGTTTCTTTAGGTGTACAGATTTTAGTAGGTTTATCCTATATTACATGTCTATATGAGTGAGTATATACCGTGTGCATCTTTCTGCTTCTGGAATAGCTCACTCAGGATGATCTTTTCCAGATCCCACCATTTACCTGCAAATTTCATGATTTCCTTGTTTTTTATTGCTGAGTAATATCCCATTGTGTAGATATACCACAGCTTTTTTCCTGGATACACAGTCTTAAATTCTCTGTGTTAATACTAAGGAATGCTAGCACTAAGCGATATTGTTTACCTTTCTGAAAAATGATACAATAAAACTTTCTTCCTGAATAGTGCTGTAGGTTCCTCTTTTCACAGCAGGGACCTCCAGTTCTGGTCCTCTGTGTCACCACAGTGTTTCACAGTGCTGGTGTCCTGCACTTTGGACATTTTAAGAGGACAGTCTACATGTCTACACCATATACCATGATTTCATGTATGTCTTTTTGTATATTTGGTGCATGTATGTGTAAATTTGTATGTGAATAAGTATATGGAGGGCCATGGACAATCTTAAGTGTTCTTTCCTTAGGAGCTCTCTCCACAATGACTCTTTGTGACAGGGTCTCTCTCTAGCACGAGGCTCACAAGGTAGGCTAGGCTGAATGGCTTCCAGAGAGATCCAGAGAGAATTAGAAACAGCACCTACCATTCCTACCTTTTGCACATGCCTCAGAAAATCAAATGTAAGCCCTCATGTTTTCAAGGAACATACTCTAGCAGTTGAACTATCTTCCTAGCCCTCGGGCCTCTGGAAAATGTTTTTTCCCCAATTTTGATTTTATTTTCTTCATATCTTGATCATCCCTTTAGCAAAACAGATATATATATTTTTTAATTTTAAAGAATTTCAGCTCACTATGACTATGGTGCTGCACTCTATCTAAAATGTCAGCCCTGTATAATAATTTTTGTCTGTTACTTTCTGCTAGTTTTAAATTTGCAGTTGTGATTGATTTTCAGGTAATTATTGGAAGATTTGTAAAGTGTGTTTGAAATTTTTTTTCTCCTGAGAAGAGCTGTTTGTTTCATCCTCGATTGTTGGAGATACCATGTGTTCTCCACACTTTCGTGCACTCTCCGTTTGTCAAAGGCCAGGTACTGTTGACTCTGTGCATCTTGTGGAAAGGCCCCTTTCCACTTTGCCAGTAGCTCTGTTCTTTTAGTACCATACTGTCCTAGTTATCCCAAACTTTGACAGAAAGTCATAACATTTCATAGGGCCATTTTATTTTATTTTATTCTCTAACATTGTACTGGTTATCCTCAGACCTTTGACTTTGTGTAAGTTTATTACCAGAATCTTTTGTTGATATTAAAACATTTTTTATATTTCAATAAGGATCAAGTTCACTTCACAGATCAAGTAAGAGAACTGCTTATCTGAAAATCTTAAAAATTCCTGGTCAGAATCATCCAGCACCTCTCTGTTACATTCTGTGATTTTTATAGTTTTTCAGTTATCTTGCACTTGCAGTGTTAGAGTTATCTCTAACTATTTGATTACTTTAGAACAAACTGCTCTTTTATATTAAAGTTTTCAAAATTGTATATTTATATGTATTACATGTACAAATATAATTTCCAAAAAATGATATCTTTCCAATTTTGTGTGAAATATTGCATCACAGATGCATCTTTGGTACTTTCCTTTAAACATTCCGCATACACTTATTATTTCAGAAAGTCCAAATCTCACAGTTTTTGAGCTACTTTAAAATTTTCTCTCCAACTCCTTAATCTCAAAGTTTCAGCCAAATAATAAGAACCCAAAGAGATGAGAAGAATAACTGGGAATAAAAAATCAGTCACGTGGAGCGCTGAGGTGTTTTATCACTCGTAGGTTTGGGGTCTTCAGCATGGGAAAGATTTTGGTAAAGTATTTCCATTCTGAGTGCTATGTATGAAGAATAAGTAAACCCATTAATCCTAAAGTGTAAGGGGCTCTGTTGGCAGCAACTAGAAGCCACATGTCTCCAAGTAAAAATATAAAAGCAGTACCTAAACAGGCCACATATTTGTTTGCTACAAACATTTAGTGATTACTTTGAGTAAAAATGTATGCTAAACACTTTTTTGAGACAGAATATCAATATGTAGTCCTGACTGGTCTGGCACACTTGACTGGCCTTGAACTCCCAGCGATATGCCTAGTTCTGTCTCCCCAGAGTTGGAATTTAGGACATGCACCATGTTAACCAATTTTGTGATACTAACAATTGTATTCCTTGTGAAGTTATGTATTTGTTTTATGTCATATCTACTGGGTATATATCACTAATCTAAAGAATTTGGTGTATTTTCAGATGGTTATATTATTAAAGACAAACAGTAATACACTTCCGTACATCTGCTGGAGACAATATCATATGACATTAGTTGATGTCATTAACAAAAAAAATTTCAATCCATTGTTTAAGTGAACAAAAAAGTAAAATTCTTTTGGCTTCAGTGGTGAAGTTGTAATTTTTTTAAAATATTGAAAAATTAATTTATTATTGACAAAAATATCAACTTATATTTCAAATTCTTTTATATACATATGAAATTTTATGTATAATTATGTTTTCCTCTGACATTAAGCAGACAAATTCATCTAATAATGGTAGAATTGGATTGATAAAACATCAAAGCAAGCAATGTCAGTAGAAATAGTAATGACATGCTTTTCATTACCAGTTCTTCATCATCTCTATGCTCTGATACTGGCAAAGAATTCCACTATGATTTCAACAGGGAGGACTACCGGGACAATGTCAAAATAGTCTCTATATTACAGAATTGTTTGCAAAGATGAAAATGTTTGGTACCTGGGAAGTAATTTCAGTGGCCGCTAATCTTATGTGGCTAATAAGAATCTAAAATATTTATTGTTTCTGAGGAATTAAATATTCAACTTAGAATTATTTGTGTTTATATATATATTTTATTTTTTCTGTTTCTTTTTTATTTTTTATATTAATTACAGTTTATTCACTTTGTATCACAGATGTAGCCCCATTCCTCATTCCCCCCAATCCCACCTTTCCTCCCTCATTTCCTCCCATGCCCCTCTCCAAGTCCACTGATAGGGGAGGTCCTCCTCTCCATCTGATCCTAGCCTATCAGTGCTCATCAGGACTGGCTGCATTGTTTTCCTCTGTGGCCTGGTAAGGCTGCTCCCCCTCAGGAGTAGGTGATCAAAGAGCCAGCCACTGAGTTCATGTCAGAGACAGTCTCTGTTCCACTTATTAAGGAACCCACTTGGATGCTGAGCTGTCATGGGCTATATCTGTCCAGGGGTTCTAGGTAATATCCATGCATGGTCCTTGGTTGGAGTATCAGTCTCAGAAAAACCACTGTGCCCATTTATTTTTATTATTATTATTATTATGTTGTTGTTGTTGTTGTTGTTCTCCTTATGGAACTCCGGTCACCTCCAGGTCTTTCTATCTCCCCCTTCTTTCATAGGATTCCCTGCACTCTGCCCAAAGTTTGGCTATGAGTCTCAGCATCTCAGATTCTACCCTGCTGGGAAGACTCTTTCAGAGGCCCCTGTGGAAGGCCCCTGTCCTATTCCTTGTTTGTAAATACTAGTGTTTACACATGTGGATGACAATAAGACAGGGACACAACACTGTTCTGCCGC
>REGO01000080.1:1542544-1595923 GCA_010120015.1 Rhombomys opimus | reverse complement strand
ATGTAAATTCTCAAAAATATTTTTAAAAAGTCAAACATAAATTGATAGTCTCTGTTGGTCTCCTTGTGGAGCTCCTGCTCCTTCCAGGTCTTTCTGTCTCCCTCTGCTTGCACAAGATTCCCTGAACTCTGACCAAAGTTTGCCTGTGAGTCTCAGCATCTGCTTCAATATCCTACTGTGTTGTGTCTTTCAAAGGCCCTCTATGGAAGGATCTTGTCCTGTTCCCTGTCTTCTCCTACTTCTGATGTCTCTTTTGTTTGCCCTTCTCAATGAAGATTAAGCATCTTCCCTAGGGTCCTCGTTGTTGTTTAGGTTGTTGTTTAGCTTCATTAGGACTATAGATTTTAGTATGTTTATCTTATATTATATGGCTAATATCCACTTAAACATGAGCATATACCATGTGTGTCTTTCTGCTTCCAGGACTAACTTTCTGTTTCCTCCAACCTCACTCAGGATGATCTTTTCTAGTTCCATCCATTTGCCTGCAAATTTACGATTTCCTTATTTTTAATTACTGCATAGTATCCATTGTATAAATGTGCCACAATTCCTGTATCCATTCTTCAGTTGAGGGACATCTAGTTTGTTTCGAGATTGTGGCTATTATGAATAAAGCTGCTAGGAACATAACTGAGCAAATGTCTTTGATGTAGGCTGAGCATATTTCAGATATATGCCCAGGAGTGATATAGCTGGATCTTGAGGTAGCACTATTCCTAATTTTCTGAGAAAGTGCCAGATTGTTTTCTAAAGTTGTTTATAAGTTTACATTTACAGCAGCAATGGAGGAGAGTTCCCCTTTCTTTACATCCTCTCCAGCATGAGCAGTACCTTGAATTTTTGATGTTAGTCATTCAAATGGGTATAAGGTTGAATCTCAGGGTCATTTTGATTTGCATTTCCGTGATGACTAAGGACACTGAGAATATCTTTAATTGTTTTTCTGCCAATCGATATTCCTCTATTGAGAATTCTCTGTTTAGTTATGTACCCCATTTTTAAATTGGATTATTTTGTTTGTGGTTAACTTCTTGAGTTCTCTATATATTCTGGATATTAGCCCTCTGTCAGATACAGGATTGGTGAAGATCCTTTCCCAGTCTATAGGCAGTCATTTTGTTCTGTTGACAGTGTCCTTTGCTTTACAGAAGCTTTTCAGTTTCATGATTTATTGATTCTTGATCTTAGAGCCAGTGCTGTTGGTTTTCTGTTCAGGAAATTATCTCCTGCCCCAATGAGTTCAACACTCTTCCCCACTTCTTTTTCTAAGGAACTCTACAAGGAGAACAACAGAGACAAAATATCTGGGCTCAGGGCATCCTGCAGAGACCCATGAATTAATCAATGACCATGCATGGATAGGACCTAGACCCCCTGCTCAGATGTAGCCCATGGGCAACTCAGTTTTCATGTGGGTTCCCTAATAAGGGGAGCAGGAGCAGTCACTGGCATGAACTCGGTTGCTTGCTCTTTGATCACCTCTTCCTGGCAAGATGGCCTTTCGAGGCCACAGAGAAAGAGAATCCAGAAAGTCCTGATAAGTCCTGATAGGTTAGGGTCAGATAGTAGGGGGGGAGGTCCTCCCTTATCAGTGGACTTGGGGAGGGACATTGGGAAGGAAGAGGGAGAGGAGTGGGACCAGGAGATGAGGGATGAGGCTACACCTGGGGTACAAAGTGAATAAATTATAATTAATAATAATAAAATAGTAACAACAATAAAAAATAATAATGAAAAAAATTTAAAATATACCCATTGGTTTATAATGACCTGTATTTCACCTGTGATATGTGAATGTTCACTGGTTGATTTCCACACTGTTTAGCTTTCTGTCTTTCTTTTTCAAAAGATACCAAGCTCTAGAAACTAGGATAGTGCTTCCAAGACATCGAGTTTCTCAGTCCTTTTGCCCTGAACTAATGTATGAAGTGCCAGTCACATACGTGACCTACCACAGCTTCATAATGTCCAGAGAAGAATTATTTGAAGCTTATCAGAAGTGGTGGATGAACATACTCTTATTTGTAAATTAAAATATTAAACAAATTTAATTAAAATGTGAAGTATCTAAAAATGTAGAACAACTCTTAGCTTGAGGGTTATGTGAAAATGTGGCTGAGGACCAGATGTCATCCATAGTATAGCTTACGTCTCCATGATTCATAAGTAGATCTTAATTAAATGTCTATGATCCCTTCAGGTTTTTAAAAAAGTTCTCTTTACTGATAGTCAGAGCTGGCTGCTACCAGTTGGCTAGATGGCATTAGAAAGCACACAGCAGGATTCTTTATGTGTAAACAGGTGTGTGTGCGTGTATATACAGATGTGGGGGAGTCTGCGTGGGAATATGTGTAGGTGTGAATGGTTTATCAGCCAACCATCATTTTCAAAAACTAACACTAAGGTCCATATTTAAAGTGGTCAGATAAAATTCAGGTAGCCCCCTTGAAGTTAAATTTTAACAAAGCCATAAATATTTGTAAAGTATTAGCATTCTCCATTCAATAGTTACTGTAGCCTAAGTATAAAAAACTATAAAATTTAAGTTTAAGTTAATATTTCATTTTTGTTTGCTATATCTTCCTTAGTTAGAAACGTCATCAAGAATATTGACAAAATGGCCATGACAAATTATTAATTACTTTTATTTATACCAGCTTATTATCTTATGTTCTTGTTAAAGAAATAACATATTTTATAAATATATATTCACAAACTGGAGAGGGGACTCAGCAGCCAAGAGCACTTGCAAACCTTGTAGAGGACCCTGTATCTCCAGCTTTGGAGTGTCTGACACCCCTCTTGGCTTCTGCAGCTACTTTTACATACATGTAAATATACACATACACATAAATAAGGAATAGAACAATGTTTTAAAGAGTGTGTTCAATAAATAAACCCTTTATCCCATAGGCATGTAACTTATTGTCCCATTTAATGTCACTGTTATCACAATGATGGGGTCAGTTCAGGTGGTTAAATGTTTATCCAAAATTTCCTCAACAATTATTAAAGTTGTGAAAGACTATCCAATAGCCACTTATATACCAGTCTCTTTTCATCGCTACTGAATGATCTTAAAATCATTTCTTTAGTCAGAATAATTCTGGTTAATTTTCAGTATTTTTAGTTTTCTGATTGTAGTCTCTGATATACACTGTACTTTTCAAACAACAGTGGTGTCTTCCTTATGTGTGGTGTTTGCGCAATAGTATTTAACAGTGTCATGCTTATATGAGCTTGAAAATGAATTTTAGGAATTAGCCATTGGCACTGCACAATTATTTATAGATTAATAATTGATGATATAGTTTTTCTAGTGTATGTTTGAGTGAATGCAAACTCTGCATTTAAATAATCTATGTGAAAAGTAAAATCAAGTAGGTACTGGCAACTCCATAGGCAACACTTTGCATGTGCCACTGAGCAATGCAGACATCACTGTAAGGTTCACAGAGTCATAAGATTACAGCCTTTTGCTCTTCCAGTACATCTCCCATGGGAATACGATTAAACAGTAAATAACAACAGACAGCATGTAGTGGTGCAAGGACCGACGGGTAGCTTAATAATTGTATGGCATACGGCATGCGAGAGGAGATACATTTTGAGTGGCTATTCTCATGGGTGATGTGTGAGCAGGCATTTGATCAAAGACAGCACAACATTCAGGCGTTTATGACTTTGGACTCTAGGTAGAAGAACTTGACAGCGTTTGCCTTTTCGCACTGAGAGTTCCTGGAGCTTAACAGGAAGGGTTGGATACATGATGTTGTTGGTCATATCTGTCAGGTTTACTGATGGCATGCATGTAGAGTGTTTGAAGAAGCAAAAAATAGAGAATGATGCCAAATAATTATGATCTCCCTCCAAGAAATGGCCTGGAAGAAAAGAACTGGGCAAATTCTTTTCAGGACTACATAGGGATATATAAGTAAATATTTAATTTTTTTATTTTTTATGTTTATTGGTGTAAGAGTGTCAGATTCTCTGAAACTGGACTTACAGACAGTTGTGAGTGACATGTGGGTTCTGGGAATTGAATCTGGGTCCTTTGGAAGAGCAGCCAGTGCTCTTAACCACTGGGTCATTTTTCCAGCCCTGCAAATATTTCTTTTTTTTATTCTTTATTAATTATACTTTATTCACTTTGTATCCTCCCTGTGGTTCCCTCCCTTCTCCCATTCCAATCCCTCCCTTCCTCCACCCTCTGCATGCATGCCCCTCCCCAAGTCCACTGATAGGGGAGGTTTTCTTTTCCTTCCTTCTGATCCTAGTCAATTACGTCTCATCAGGAGTGGCTACATTGTCTTCTTCTGTGACCTGGTAATGCTGCTTCCCTCTCAGGGGGAGGTGATCAAAGACCAGAACAATCAGTTCATGTCAGAGACAGTCCCTGTTCCTATTACAATGGAACCCACTTGGATACTGAACTGCCATGGGCTACATCTGTGCAGGGATCTTAGGTTATCTCCATGCATAGTCCTTAGTTGGAGTATCAGTCTCAAGAAAGACCCCTGTGCTCAGATTTTTTTGGTTCTGTTGCTCTCCTTATGGATTTCCTGTCCTCTCCAGAACTTACTGTTTCCCATTTCTTTCATAAGATTCCCTGCACTCTGCCCAATGGTTGCCCATAAGTCTCAGCATCTGCATTGATAGTCGGCAGGGCAGAGCCTTTCAGAGGTCCTCTGTGTTAGGCTCTTGACTTGTTCCTTCTTTTCTCCTTCTTCTGATGTCCATCCTCTTTGCCTTTCTGGATAGGGATTGAGCGTTTTAGTCAGGGTCCTCCCTCTTGATTAGTTTCTTTAGGTGTACAGAGTTTAGTAGGTTTATCCTATATTATATGTCTATATGAGTGAGTATATACAGTGTGCAGCTTTCTGCTTCTGGGACAGCTCACTCAGGATGATCTTTTCCAGATCCCACCATTTACCTGCAAATTTTATATTTTCTTTGCTTTTTATTGCTGAGTAATATTCCAATGTGTAGATATACCACAATTTGTGCATCCATTCCTGCACTGAGGGGCATCTGGGCTGTTTCCAGCTTCTGGCTATTACAAATAAGGCTGCCACAAACATGAATGAGCAAATGTCCTTATTGTGTACTTGAGACTCTTTTGGGTATATGCCTAGGAGTGGTATGGCTGGATCTTGAGGAAGCGCTATTCCTAGTTGTGTGAGAAAGCGCCAGATTGCTTTCCAGAGTGGTTGTACAAGTTTACATTCCCACCAGCAGTGGAGGAGGGTTCCCCTTTCTTTATAACCTCTTCAGCATGTGTTGTCATTTGAGTTTTTGAACTTGGCCATTCTGATGGGTATAAGGTGAAATCTTAGGGTCATTTTGATTTGCATTTACCTGATGGCTAATTAGGTTGAGCATTTCTTTAAGTGTTTCTCTGCCATTTAATATTCTTCTATTGAGATTTCTCTGTTTAGCTCTGTACTCCATTTTTTAATTGGATTACTTGATTTTTTGTTATTTAACTTCTTTGGTTCTTTATATATGCTGGATATTAGTCCTCTGTCAGATATAGGGTTGGGGAAGATCCTTTCCCAATCTGTAAGCTGTCGTTTTGTTCTGACGACAGTGTTCTTTGCTTTACAGAAGCTTTTCAGTTTCATGAGGTCCCATTTATTGATTGTTGGTCTTAGAACCTGTGCTGTTGATGTTCTGTTCAGGATGTTGTCCCCTGTGCCAATGAGTTCAAGGCTCTTCCCCACTATTTCTTCTAAGCGGTTTAATGTGTCTGGTTTTATGTTGAGGTCTTTGATCCACTTGGACTTTAGTTTTGTGCATGGTGATGAATATGGATCTATTTGCATTTTTCTACGTGTAGACATCCAGTTACAGTGGTGCTGGTCTAACTGGATGTCCGCAAATATTTCTTTATGCCACGAGGAAGGATATAGCTCATTTATTTTTGATTCTTTTTTAAAAAGTGGTTTCACAAGAAAATATGAGATTTAGAAACTTTCCAGTTTATATGAAAGTATAAAGATGTCATAGATTGTTTTTAGATGATCCTTTAAGTCATGAGGTAAGGTGGTGTTTCAGTTTTATTCTGTTGCTGTCATAAAACACTCTGACCAAAGGCAAATTAGGGGAGGAAAGACCTTATTTCAGCCTGCATTTCAGGTCACCATCCATCACTGATGGAAGTCAGGGCAGGAACTAAAGCAGCATAGGCTCTCAAGCCGAGTAGGAACCGAAGGAGAAACCATGAAGACATGCTGGTTCGCCCTCTAGCTTGTTCATATAGCATTCTAATGCAGCCCAGACCCAGTAACCTAGAAAAGGCACCAAACACCACAGCACGGGTCCTTCCAGGACATCTAGCAAGCAAGAAAATTCTATGCAGACCAGTTGGATCTAGATGATTCTTCTGTTGTAGTTCTCCCTTCCCAGGTGACTAATCAGCACTAGAAATCTAATGAGGATACAAAGGGATGAGTAAAGGGATGAGAGAGGAGGCTACAGATGGGATACAAAGTGAGTAAATTTTGATAAATAAAAAATAAATTTTAAAAATATATCGTATCATATTCCACAGATGAAAGGGTATTTGGTAGAGGAGATTCTAGAAAAGAGTTTAGTGGGTTTTCTAAGCAGGGAGAAGAGACAGTCTGTGTTGACTAATAACCCTACTGATGAGTGATGGAGGCATAGAAGGATGACCACTCAATTTGGAATCAGAATTGGAGTCAGAACAGTTTCTTAGATCATTGGTGATTTTAATTAAAAAGAGGAAGAGGACTAATGGTTCAAGTTCATATCCACACATCCTTTATCTCTACCGGGAGACAGAGCAAATAACAGCTGATGGACCTCTTGGGACAGCCTTTTTCTATGGTACTTTTCATTGTTGTGATCCAATGCCTGAATAAAAGCAACTCAAGGGAGGATGTGTTTACTTTAGCTGACAATTATTCAGAGAGGGGAGGACACACTGGGATGGTTGGGAGGATTCCTGTCAACTTGTGTCTGTGAACAGGAAACACAGAGAGATGTATGTTGATGCTCAGATACATTTCTTTTTGTATTCAGTCCAGTACCAGCCGTTTGAATTGTGCTGCCTGCATTGGACGTGGACCTTTCTTAATCAGCCAAATATTTCTGGAAATATTCTTAGAGACACACCCAGAGGCATGTTTCCATGGTGACTCTCAATCCAATCAAATGGACATGAAGACTCACCATTGAAGCTAAGTTTTAGGTACCAAATAAAGGAAGCTAACTCATGGATTTGAGATTTTATGATCCATAAGGAATCACTGGTTGTCTTCCTAATGTGACCAAGGACATACACAAGAGGAATACACTTATGGAGCCTTGGCTGCAGCTCAGTTCTGCTAACTCAGCTCTAAGGCTGGCAGTGACACCAGCACTCTCTCTGGGGTGGCCAGCTGGCTGGAGTCTAAGCTTTTATAAAAAAGTTATTAATTATAGTTTATTCACATTGTATCCCAGCTATAGCCTCATCCCTCATCCCCTCCCAACCCCACCCTCCTTCCCTTTTCTTCTCCTATGCCCCTCCTCCAGTCTAATGATAGGGAAGGTCTTCCTCCCCTTCCACCAGACCCTAGTCTATCAGGTCTCATCAGGACTGGCTGCATTGTTTTCCTCTGTGGCCTGGTAAGGCTGCTCCCCCCTCAGGTAGAGGTGATTAAAGAGCCAGCCACTGAGTTCATGTCAAAGACAGTTCCTGATCCCAATTACTGGGGAACCCTCTTGGACACTGAGCTTCCATAGGCTACATGGGGGCAGGGGTTCTAGGTTATCTCCATGCGTGGTCCATGTTTGTAGTATCAGTCTCACAAAAGACCCCTGTGCCCAGATTTTTTGGCTCTGTTGGTCTCTTTTTGGAGCTCCTGTCCCTTTGCGGTCTTCTTATCTCCCCCTTCTTTCATAAGATTCCATGTACTCTGCCCAGAGTCTGGCTCTGAGTCTACGTTGACTGGGAGAGTCAGCGGCCCTCTGTGGTGGGCTCCCGTCCTGATCCTTGCCTTCTGCTGTTTCCTATGCCTACTGCATTTGTCCTTCTGAATGAGGACTGAGCATCTTCCTTAGGATTTTCCTTGTTGTTTAGCTTCTTTAGGACTATAGACTTTAGTATATTTATACAAGGACCATGCATGGAGAGGACCTAAAACCACTGCTTACATGTAGCCCATAGACTCAGTCTCCAAGTGGGTGTCCTAATAAGGGGAGCAGAGTCTCTCTCTGGCATGTACTTAGTGGCAGGCTTTCTCTGATCACCTCCCCCTGGGAGGTGCAGCCTTACCAGGCCACAGAGAAAGACAATGCAGCCAGTCCTGATGAGACCTGATAGGCTAGGGTCAGATAGAAGAGAAGGAGGACCTCCCCTATCAGTGGACTAGGGGAGGGTCATAGGAGGAGAAGATGGAGGAAGGGCAGGATTGAGAGAAGATGAAGGAGGGAGCCACAGTCAGGATACAAAGTGAACAAATTGTAATGAATAATTAATAAATTTTTTAAAAAAGATTGTTTTGTCCAGGCAGATGATTTCCTTTCCAATTTGCAGTTGTTCTAAAAGTGTCTAGGATCTCCTTCTGTATCAAATAATTATTGATTTTGAAGGAAAAGGGTTAAAAGTGGGTATCCCAACCTTCTCTAAATGAGAATATGGCTTACATTTCAGAAAATTGGGGATTTACTGCTAAGGAGAAAAATATACCAAAAACAAACAAACAAAACCAAACAGGAAAACTTACTGTCCATTGCTGCAGACAAAATGCCATTAAAAAACAAAACCTCCAATCCTGAAATTATCATTTTTTCCTACTCTCCCCTGTTCTGGTGGTACAGAACCTCAGAGATACATTAGATATTCCTGTGATACTATCAGTTGGTTGAACCTTATAGCTCTAGGGGTTGTCAAAATTCAAAACACTGTTCGCAAGGCTTCCTACAGTTATTTTGGGGATATACGCCTACCTTTATGAAGTAGCTAATCTTCCAGAGAGTTATCGTGAACTAGAAGTCTTCCTTTCCTTTTAAGATGGTGCAATCTATGTTGAAATGCACTCATAATCAAATAGGATGGCAGAAATCAAAATGAAACAGCAAAGATCTACAATTGCTGAAATAGACACAAAATTGATATTTGGCAGAAAATATGTGCCAGAAAGACTGACAATCTTGAAAAAAAAAAAAAAAACACTATGATTAAGATCCCAGGTCTGTATTAGCACTTAAACAAAACTCTGAATTTCTCTCATTCTTAGGATCTTCATGTACTGTCTGTTCAGGGTTGCCTGCTGCTGCTATGAAAATGTCTAGTTGTATCTTTCTTTTTCAAAACCAAGTTGCTGTTAGCTTTAACACTATGCCTATAGCCCATTAATTCCATTTTCCTCAAAATAATCAATGATATATTTTAGATACATGTATTATTAGAAAACAACAACAATATAACAGGAGTCTCAGAATGTTATTTTGCCAGACTAAAGCTGTAACATAGGTATTTACATAAGATAGAGATTGGAAAAAAGAAGCATATTGTTTTTTGTTTCTGCTCCTTTTCATTGTTGTAACCATTTTTTAAATTTAATTTTTATTTTTTATATTAATTAGAGTTTATTTACTTTGTATCCCAGCTGTAGCCCCCCATTCCCTCCCAATCTTACCCTCCCTCATCTCCTCCCTGCCCCTCTCTAAGTCCACAGATAGTGGAGGTCCTCCACCCCATCCATCTGACCCTAGCTTATCAGGTCTCACCAGGAATGGCTGCAATGTCCTCCTCTGTGGCCTACCTAGGTTGGTCCTCCCACGGTGGATAGGGAGGTCAAAGAGGTAGCCACTAAGTTCAAGTCAGAGACAATCCCTGTTCCCCTTACAAGGGTACCCACTTGGATACTGAGCTGACATGGGCTATGTCCGAATAGGGGTTCTAGGTTATATCCATGCATGGTCCTTGGTTGGAGAATCAGTCTCAGACAAGTTCCCTGTGCCCAGATATATTTGGTTTTTGTGGAGCTTCTGTCATCTCCAGGTCTTACTAACTCCCCCTCATTTCATATGATTCCCTTCACTCTGCCCAAATTTTGGTTATGAGTCTCAGCATCTGCTTTGATACACTGCTAGGTACAGTCTTTCAGAGGCCCTGTGTGGTAGGCTCCTGTCCTGTTTCTTGTTTTCTCCTACTTCCAATGTTCATTCCATTTGTCTTTCTAAGTGAAGATTGATCATCTTACCCCGGGTCATCCTTCTTGTTTAGCTTCCTTAGGTGTACAAATTTTAGTATGTTTATCTAAACTTCTAGAAAATTTGTTCCTCTAAACCATTTCATGGTAGAACAATAAACATCTTCAAAAAGACAATAGTCATTGAGAAATGCAATTCACAAATCCATGTGTGACTATTAGATGCCAGGCTACACTTTAGGCCCTCTATTAAAATGTTGTATAATTAGAGACTAAAGGGAAAATCAAACAAACATACAAGCAGTTAAATCTAGCCAGGTCACTTGTCTTGTGAATATTATAATTAAACTGACCTAGCTTTGTCATTGTGTAAGTTTGTGGTATTGAAAGGCAACAAGGACAACTTGATTAATTGCTAATATAAGACTTATAATTGCTTTCACTTCTTTAGTTTGTGCTTCTGTGTTTCTTCCTGTTTCTCTCCTGTTCCGTGACTCTTCTGCCTCTTGGAGTCATTTTGTAGATATTACATTGAATCAATTACTAAATTGTGTTTTTAAACTTTCAAAATATGCTCATTAGTGCTAAATTTATTTCACTCAGCAAAGACCAATGCCATAATATTAAAATAAAGTAAACATTGCCTGTGTTTGGAATTTGATAACAGCGGTTTTCATCCTTTTTGTTTCTTGGAGGCTGTATTTTAAATTCTTAAAGCAGATTGCTAATAATACAAGGCCATGGGCAGGAAATGGGAAGAGAGCATTAATCCTTAGCTCTTTGGTATTAGAAAACCATGTGATGGCAGCAAACTCTGACCTGGCCTCCTTGCATATCTAGAAATGGGTGGAAATAAGTGTTATTAGAGTGTTCTAGTTTGCTTTCTGTGGCTGTGATAAACCACATGACCAAATACAAGCAAAACAAAACAAAACCAAGGCAGGAAGTCAAGGCAGGAAACTGGAAGCAGATACCGAAGCTGAGACCATAGAGAAACACTGCTTTCTGACTTGCTTCCTCTGGCTTGCTTACCTGCCTTTCCTATGCAGACAAAGTGCGAATGCCACAGTCGTGTCAGTCATTGTAGACTGCACCCTCCTACATAACATAAAAATCAAGAATGTCCTTGGACACGGCCATACACCAGTATGATTGAGGCAATTTGTCATTTGAGGTTTCTCCTTCCAAAATAGGTCCAGTTGTCTTCCAAGAGTAGCCATCACAGCAGAGAACTCATTTCACTATATTTACATTGAGTAGAGTGTAGCCCAGTATAGTAAACTATTAACTAATTGTAAAGGGAGAAGTATATATAGTATGTTGAAAAAAATATTTTGTCCAGATATTGTTCTGTGAGTCACTCAATTGTTATAATATTTGCACTAATGCCTGTGGGAGAAAATTATACACTCTGCAAAATGGTTCATAGGGTAAAGGTGCTTTTTTTTCTGAGACATAGAAGTAGAAGAAGGAAAACAACTAAGTGCCTCTAATTGTCCTCTGAGAAGTCTTCCATTGTCCAAACACATGCACAAAATAAATAAATATTATGAAATACTAAAAATGTTTTTTTTATAACATGAAAAATTTCTCATCTCCCCAAACTAATTCTCCCAGTAGCTCATGATGCAGGGATGGAGCCTTATAAGATTTCTCATTCCATGTTGCCATGTCAGCTGGTGTTATTATTCTGCAGATCTTGTTTAGGGGACCATATTGTTAACTGGATGCAGCTTCTCCATTATATTTTAGAAAACAAGATGTCCTAGCTGATGTCAGGGTCCTTTGGCTTCCTCAGTTTTCTGTCCCCTCTTCTGTGATGCTCCCTGACTCTTAAGGACAGCGCTTGTGTTGTCGACATATAAGTTGTTGATGGACATCTCATGGTCTGCATCTGCAGTTCTACAAATTTTGAATTTTTGTGGTGATGTCTGTCTGTTGTAGTTTTTTCTCTTTAACGTTGTTGATGTAGAATCTGAACCCAGAGTTAAATATTTCTATGCATCATGAAAAAATGACCTCTGCTTATAATTTCATGAAAAAAATCGAAATTACTTTGTCTGGCTATTGGTAGCTTGTATTTTTGCTTTGTGTTACCTGTCTCTGAACTTCTTACCCAAGCCAAAAGAAGAGTAAAAAGAAAGAGTTCTCTAGTAGATATAGATAAAACCATTGCTTTGTTCAACAGTGTTTTCAGTGTTTTGTGTTGAAAACTCATGCTTTGTCTTAAAATTTTGTTCTGAGCTGGTTAGAGGGTTCAGTGGATTAAGGTGCTTACAGCCACGGCTAACAGCCTAAGGATGATCTCTAAGATCCATGCCGTAAAAGGAGAAAATTGTCTCCCACATGTTCACCTATGCCCTCTGCATATGCACACCATAGCATGCATGTTGCAAGGTATGTAACACACAACGAATATGTTAAAATGTAATAATTTTATAACAATAACATTTTATTTTCTGTAGTCTCCAAACTGTTGTGAATTATCTACAATGAACTTTGCTTTCTAGAAAACAAACTAAAATATTTTTAAAATAATAGTATTTAAAAAAGTATAACTATATATTTGAAAAGTAAATGATTATATAATTAAGTAAAGATCATACTCAAGTTGATATGTACTCTTTCTGCTCTCAAACACTAAGTAGGAATCTCTTATGAGACAAAATTGTTGCTTAGTCTTCAATTTCAAACAGATGTTCATGTCACCATGTAGGTAAACAAGAGCATCTTTCTTATATGCTCTTTAAAATATTATATTTGGGTGTGTCACCTTATATTAAAAGCAAAAATAATATAATGAGTCAACTCAAATCAGTTCTCATGTATATTTTAATTTCTTCTCCAGATAAGTTTAATCTCCTTATGGGCATATTATGTATTTCATCTATGTTCGCCATCTATATGCTTAAGCAAACGATAATTAGTTATTTTCATGACATGTATAATTAAAATGTGTCCATGTATTATTTATTAATTCAATAAACATTCCTGAAGAACTATGAGATTAATCCCATCAAATGGACAGTCAGTTCCATCTATTTACTAAACCAAGATTCAATGAACATTTGTTATAGGAATGGCTCAAGAGGGAAATGAAAGGATACACACAGAGAGTTACAGACATGATAGGGAATTTCAGGAGTATTAACATGGCCATTCCCTCCATATTACACCACCAGTCAAATACCAAGCTCCTTTCTGCAAGACTTTACTTTCCATAATATCCCAACCTGACATGAGTACATGCCATGTAAGCATGTTCATGTGCTCTTTCCCCACTCTTAAGTCCTGTCTAGGAGACCTTATTATTGGGAACAAAGAGAGAGGCTGTGGTTTTACACAGACTCACTCAGTAAAAACCAAACTTCTATTTTGTCAGTGTGAGCTCCTTATTGAGCATAGCCTAAGGATCTATACATTTTATTTTGGTTACTTCTCACGCTGTGCTTCATGACCAATAATCCTCCGTATTATCATACACATCTCTTGTATGAGCATAGCATATGCAAAGAGAAGTTGGTGGTGCAAGCCAAACTTTTCCTGGGCTCCCCACTTGTTCTTATCATGGACTTAATTAGCTTAAATCTTTAAAAGGAAATAGGTTCAGCAGGAAACTGAGTTACCCAACTCATTAATAATATGTCAGGCTGAAATTGTAGGAATGAATTTTATTAGGAAAAACTAAATTCAAGAATGGCTAATTATTTACCAAGAACAATTCTGAAGTAATTGACTCCAATTTCGTCTAAGTCACAGGTATTCCAAGACCCAGTCATAGTCTGCTATTTCAGCACATCTCATTATATATTGTGTTTTATTTGTTTATATTCTTGTCTTCACCAGTTCAGTTTGATGAGAGCTGGTGAATTCAGAGTGGTATGGTGGTAGACCTCCAATTTACTTTGAGACTCTGATGGTCTGGACATCATCCTTCTTTGAAATCATGGCATCAACATGCTTTATTTATTTACTTATGTAGTGAATGTGTTACAAAAACCAACCTAAGCTTCATGCAGTCAATGCTCCTGGGAAGTTATGTATGCAACAGGAAATACATTGGTGTTAAAGCTAGGAAAAACTGCTGGATATTGTTCTTTTAAAAAGGACATTGATTATATATTTTCAAATACTTGAAGCAACTTGTCTGTGTTCTTCCTGACCTAGAAACTGTTTATATTTTTATTAAGTGTCAAATTGCTTGAAAAAAATCTGAATATCACAATACCAACATGTTGGAAAAATTAATAAAACAATCAAAATAAATATAGTAAAGAAACTAATATTTTGATGGAGGAAGGAGAGCAGCCAGCATTTTTCTCCATTCATCTATGTCTTTCCAGTGGAAAGATGAGGCTGAAATGAAAGAGCTGCTGTAAATATGGTAAAATAACCCAAACAACTCAATTCTGAGCCAAAGCTTTTATGAAAAGCAAACAGTTCTGTTAAAGAAAACTTCTAAAAATTTCTTTCTGCTACAAACTTTACAATGAAAACAAAAGAGTTTCACTCTGCTCAAACTGCATGGTAATGATGTGGAATCAAGATGCAGAGCATAGGTAAGGCTCTTGTCACCACAGCCACCAGGAATCCTAACAGTGCTGTCTGTGAAGGACATTAGGAGAGTCTGTGTTAAATAAGCTAATTTTCAGAAATTTATGACAGACTGTTAATTTATCAACAGTTGGGATATAAAGTAATTAGGAATAAAAAGTAGAAAAAGAAGCAGAAGCCAGTGTCAGACATGTGGCATATAATCCAAAAACTTGGGAGGTGGAGGCAGGAGGATCAGAGTTTAGGGTATGAATGGAAGAAAGTCAAAGAGGAAGAATGCAGAAATGAAAGAAGTAAAGAAGGCAGGAATGGAGAAGTAGGGAGGGAAAGGAGAAGGGAGTAGGGAGGAGAGGAGAAAGGAGAGGAGAAAATAACTCTTTGTTTGCTTTAAAATACCAATAACATATTTGCACTAGGCAGTCCCAGTTCTTTATTTTAAATAGTGTTGAGCTTATTTCAATTTGTTCTTTGTTCAGGAAGGTTTTCACTGTCACTTTCTTATCTCAGCTATTTTCACAATCATATCTTCTAATTTATTCACACCTTTGCTTCATTTTTGTGCTGGGTCAGGAGATTCCCAGGTCGCTGCTTTTGCCTGTGAGTAAAAGCTTCCACAGAACTTATACCCACTCCAACAGTCAGCTTTTAATGTCACAAGTAATGGGACAGGGCTTTGATTGTATGGAGGTTGGGGGTTTTCATATCTGATCTCATAATTTGTCAATGCACTACTAGCAATAATTATTACACAGACAAATAATGTTTATTAATATATACTAATTATTTAAAACTTCACCCTAATTAAATCTGCATGAGAGGTTAAAATCTCTCAGGTTTTACTATAATTGACATTGTTCAGCAGTGGCAATTAAAATCAGTCATTTCAAAGAAACTGCATGGGGTACAGTTCAATTAACATTCAAAAGAATGGAAAATCTGGAGGCTTAGACAGTTCTCAAGCACATCTTCCTTAGGAGGAGTGGAAGAGAGCCTCACAGTCATGTCACACGAAACCGACAGGCTAAGCCGGAAGCCTCAGACCCTAACAGGGCTTTAGTGCATTTTCATGGTAAGTATGATGGAATTAGCCAATTTCAGTGTAATGAGGAGAAACCAAGAATATTAAAAGAAAAAATAGGTCATAATTCTACTCTGCTGAAGATAAAGTGTTAGAATATCCCCTAATTAGTCCATGACATTTTCTTAAAGGCGTGTGGTATGTCTGGGCATAGACGTGTTCAGCTGTACCACAGAAGTTTGAAATGTATTTTGGGACAACCTGCTCTTCTCATTAATGAAGTAGCTGAAAATCTTTACACCGAATCAAGTCCCCAGGTGACCTCATTCTCTTCAAAACCTTTTGTGATCATTCTTTCCTCCTCTCCTCTTCCCTAGTGATTTTTTTTTCTCTTTTTTAAATGTGAATGTTGGTCAATTACTGATGACACTTAAAATCTTTAAAAAAAAAGAGCTGATTGTTAAAACCCAAAGTTTGCATATGTTGGTAAACAAAACATCCATTTCTTCAAATTGACTCTATTGAGCTACATATATGGATAGTCCAGGGAATAATAGGAAAGATACCAGATATAATTTTAGACAATTTAAGGAAATGTAGAATATATATCTATATATTTTAAAAGAAAACTTATTACAAAGAATCATGGAAAATTACATCACTGTGGGATAAAGATAGAAGACTGCCTTTTTAGGATTCCAGACATCTCAACATCTGTTTAATTCAAGAACGGGTTATGTTGTGATGGAATTATACATAAATTAGAACCATGCATAAATCTTTTTAGCAAGAAAAGTTAACAGATGGCTAGAGATGATTGTCCATCAAAATGAATAACGATTAAAAGGGTTATATAAAAATTAGCAATATTGCCTCCCACATATTTTTCATATTGTGCTCTGTTATAGGATTGTTAACTTAAGCCTCACATACTTTTCCATAGTTTTTTTTATACTGAAATATGAAAATAAGTTACTATATTGGAACGAACCTAAAGAGGACTCACTGAGTTTTGAAATTTTATGGAAAAATCATCATTGCGTAACAACAGTTTTATTTACCATCAATCATCTGATACTGAATTAGTCATTATATATGACAGAGTATTTAATAATACTAATGATTTTACAAAAGAATATTCCTCTCCTTACTGCAAAAATAGAATTAAAATACTAAAAACTGAAAAGCATGCTATCTTTTTTCTACATAGAAATACCTGGAGGGGACAGGAGTTCCACAAAGAGACTAATAAAGCCAAAATTATTGGGCCCAGGAGGTCCTGCAAAGACCAGTACTCCAAACAAGGGCCACGCATGGAGAGGCCTGCTCAGATGTAGCTCATATGCAGCGTAGACTCCATGTGCTTCTAGTAAGGGGAACAAGGGCTGTCCCTGACATGAACTCAGTGATGAGCTCTCTGATCACTTCCCCCCCTGGGAGGTGCAACCTTGCCAGGCTACAGAGGAAGAGAATGCAGCCAGTCTTGATGAGATCTGATAGGCTAGGGTCAGATAGTAGGAGAGGAGGACTTCCCCTTTCAGTGGACTAAGGGAGAGGCATAGGGTAAGAAGAGGGAAGGTGGGTGACACTGGAAGGAGATGAGGGAGGTGGCTACAGGATACAAAGTGAACAAATTATAATAAATAAAAAATAAAAAAAGAATTGAAATAGAAATACAGCCTCTCCACCCACCACCACCTTTAAACATTCAAGCTAAGCATTGTCTCATTGTCTTTTTTAAAAAAAGATTCCCAAACTCATTATATCAACTGGACACTAGACTAATTTGTGAACAGCATGCCACATAAGACAATTAATCCCATGTGAAGGAAGACTTAAGGAATCCTATACTATTTAAGTTATTATGTTTTTGCTTATAATTAGTATATACAGTCAGTGGGAAACGTTGATCATGAGAATGTCTGATTCTGAAGTTTTTTATTAGGTGTACAGAGACACCAGGTAAGATCTTTCATTGATAAGGGTGAATGATTCACTAAAAGATTGGCTGTATGGTA
Organism: Rhombomys opimus; assembly: GCA_010120015.1. Classification (NCBI taxonomy): domain Eukaryota; kingdom Metazoa; phylum Chordata; class Mammalia; order Rodentia; family Muridae; genus Rhombomys; species Rhombomys opimus. The sequence continues at coordinate 1,578,164 of REGO01000080.1, read as the reverse complement.
TGGTGATTCTGTAGCTCCTCCTTATCCACCCCACTACCAAGATAAATATTGTCAAATGCTCTGTGTGAGAGCTCCATGGAAGTCAGGATCCCTTAGGTTTTCCTGAGGCCTAGCAATTGCCAGTGATCCTTTCTACACTGGAAGGAACTGATGCAACCCAGAAGGGAATAGCTCCATCTACTCTAGTAGTGGCAAGTGAGTTTCTGGAGGTGCAGAGATTTGTTGTTAGAAACTTGGGTACTCACTGGGAATGGAAAGCTCCTGTGAGATGTGGAGGAGCCTTTCTTATCCTTCATCTTTGGAAAAATACTGTAAGTAGGCATGGAGATGAAACACACTTGCTACACAAGCCTGATGGCCTGAGTGTAATCCAAGGAACCTACATTTTAGTGTAAGAAGAACAAACTCCACAAAGCTGTTCTCTGACCTCCATGTGTTTTGTGTTTTCTGATCACATTCCAGGTAAAAACTTGCCTGTAAAAATTGTATCTCTAATTAGACAGGCTTACAACTTCAATGTACAACCTTGACATTACATTTCTAAATAGAATAATAATGTTTGCAAAATTGGTCGTTATATTTGGTAAACTCTACCTTAGAGTTACTTTACCGGGAGCAACATGGTGCACAGCAAAAGAAACATATCCAGAAAGGAAAGAATAAGTTGAAATTTTCAAATAAATGCATATTAGTCACACTTTTTGTTCCTGTGACAAAAGCTTAAAGAAAATTATCTAAACAGCAAAGGAGTTTTGTGATCTAAAACCTCAATTACATCAGGATGTTTACTTTGCTATTAAGCCTGTGAGGCGGCTAGAGCATCATGGCGGAATGGCAGAATGACAAGAGGTGACAGGCCAAGCATAATCAAAAGAACCCACCCTCAGTGATTTATGGTCCCCACTTGTCCTCACATTCTACACCTATTACCTTTCTCAAAGTTGATTCAGATTTTGAGTACATGAGGGGATCCAAACATTCAGTGAGTGTGAGACCTAACATCCTAATTCTCCACGGAAAGGGAAGATTCTACCTGATTCACCCAGAGGGGAGCTTTATTGATCCCAAAGCTTCTCATTTCATTTCAATTGGTGATCAAGATTAACCACCCTAGAGTGCTAGACTCTGTCATCTACTCTATGCAAGGAGTTTAGTTTAAATTTCCTTACCTGTGGTTTTGTTTACAAGACACAGAGTATGTATCTCCAGAGTTATAAGTATAAGCAGAAATAATGCAAATAATTTAAAATTTACAACATAATGGTATGTAACTTACATTGTAAAGGAACTTGGTTTTAAATGTATTATTATTTTTTTATTTTTATCAGTTACATTTTATTAATTCTGTATCCCAGCCGTGTCCCGAACCCTCATTCCCTCCCAGTCCCTCCCTCCCTCCCTCATCACCACTGTGCCCCTTTCCAAGTCCACTGATAGGGGGGGACCTCCCCCCATTCATCTGATCCTGTTTTATCAGGTATCTTCATTGAGTTCCTGTTAGAAATAGTCCTTGTTCCCCTCACTTTGGGAAACCAATTGGTTACTGAGCTACCACAGGCTACATCTTAGCAGAGGTTCTAGGTTATATCCATACATGGTCCTTGGTTGAATGTCAGTTTCGGAAAAGACCCTGTGCCCAGATATATTTGGTCCTTGTGGAGCTCCTATCCTTTCCCCATCAGACTAACTCCCCTTCTTTCTTATGATTCCCTGTACTCTGCCAAAGGTTTGGTCATGAGTCTTTGCTTTGAAAACACTGTTAGTTAGAGGCTTTCAGATGTGCTCAGTAGACTCCTGTCATACGTTCACTGCACATCCCATCTGACTTTCTAAACGAGGATTGATCATCTTACCCCATGTCCGCTCTCTTGATTATCGTTTTTAGGTGTATAGATTTCATTATGTTTATCATATCTTATAGATCTATATAAGTGAGTATATACCGTGTTTGTCTTTCTCCTTCTGGGATATTTCACTCAGAATGATGTTTTCTAGATCCCACCATTTGCCTGCAAATTTCATGATTTCCTCCTTTTTGATTGCTGAGTAGTATTCCATTGTGTAGAAATACCATAATTTCTGTACCCATTCTTCCGTTGATGGACATCTGGGTTAGCAAAGGACACCATCATCAAAACAAAACGTCTTCCTACAGACTGGGAAAGAATCTTCACTAACCCTTTATCTGACAGAGGACTAATATTAAATGTATTATTATGATGATAATTTTAGCATCTTATCAAATAACCTAGAACAATTATTCTCTTTCTAAACATTTTAAACATACAAATGATACTTTGTCCCTTTATTAATACTTCATAATGATTTTTTCTTATATATTTAAGTAACCACCCGTATATACTATTTACTTTTATGTTTGTGTCTATTTGATGTGAACACATGAATTGTACAGCAAACTTATGGAGGTCAAATAACAACTTACAGGATTTGTGTTTTCTTTCCATTTGAGACCCAGTGATAAAACTCATATTATCAGTTTTAGTGGTGTCATCTTGATGCATTGAGCCACCTCAATGAAACTGTTCTATACATGTTAATGTTAATGTATGATAAAGAAAGAGAAGGCATATTCCATTAAATCTTAAATCCATTACTCAAGGAATAGCATGTATCAGTTGCCACTGGAACTAACAGAGATCTCATTATTATGTTAAAAATATTCATTAAGAATTAATGAGCATCATAGTGCTCAATAAAATTTTAATTGCGTCAGAAAATTAGGACATAGAGCTGTATGCAATCAACTGTAAATTAAGTTTTATTCACTTTACATTTAATAAAAAAGAAAGATTTTAATTATGTAGAGAATGCCTGAAATATTTGATATGAAATTCTTCTTTGATTATGTTTTAAAACAGACTCTTTTTGTTGGCTTCATTGGTACTGAGTTGGTCATGGTTAGTAAAAATATTTAGCCACTCTTATTTTGATTAAATTGGTAAAGACAGTGCATTGATAATCTTTCTCTGAATGTTTCCAAGCCTCTGCCATGAAGAACTCAACCCCTATGGAAACATAAGCCAAAATAAACTCATTTTCCTGTAAGTTGCTTTTGTCAGGATATTTTTATCATAACAAAAAAAAAAAAAGAGAAAAAAAATAGCTACTACAATGAGAATGTCAGAGCTGTTCTTATTTTTTTCTTCCTGTCTCAGTGTTGAGTCAATTATTATCTGATTCTCTTTCATGATTCTGGTACCCACTGTTTCTCTTCTGTGTCTTCTGATCATTCCTATGATGGCTTTAGTATTAGTTTCTGACAGCAGTATACTGTTTCATCCATCAAGCCTCACTGTTGACGTTCATTCTACCACTCTCCACATTTACATTGTTGAGCTTCTGCGTGCTTCTGTACTAGTCCTCCACGCTGAATTATTTTTGGAATGATTTTGGGTCTGGCTTCTGCAGAGCTTCCATGGAATTTGTTTATGGTGTAGTTCACATCCATTACAAAGTCTGGGCATTACAAAGGTTGGCTCCACCTTCTGCTATTCATTGTTTACCATTGTTTACTTCCTGTTCCTGCTGGTGGAGAAACACTGGGCTCTGTCTCTCTGTGTGCTTCCTATTTCTACCCACTCAGACTAAATAGTTCTGAGTAAGATAAACCTGCCTCATAGAGGAAAAATGCTTGTTTGATTTAGGGATTTGTAACTGGCTGAGGGCTCTCAAGTAGAATTTATAAGAGGGAAAATACTCCTTTTGATTGAAAAATCAGCAGACACTGAAAATACAGAAGGGAAAATAGTATGCAAGATTAGCAGTGAATAACAACTTGATTAGAGTCGCATTGACTCCATGAGGCAGGTATGTGACCAAGAGTGATACAGAAAGAGTCAAATATCACAAGAGGTGTTGGAAACATGGCTCTGTGGGTAAAACTTATTTGTTGTTCTTTTAGGGGACCAAAGTTCAGACCTCAAGACCCATAGCTGGTAGCTCATGAAAGCCTGCAACTCCAATTCCAGGGGATGCAATGTCCTCTTCCAGTCTCACTGACTCACATGCACATTATACGCATATGCATTAAAATAATAACAAACATTAAAAAACCATCGATAGAAGAAAGACTCAGTTGAAGAAGCATAGACATATTTATGTATATTGAAAGTACAAAATAAGCAAGTTTAAAGATGATGGAAGTTTTATTACAGTAGGGGTATGATTAAAGAGAGACAACTGGATGGGAACTTACTCTAACAGATGCTCAGACTCACAGCCAATCTTTGGGCAAAGCGCAAGATGTCTTATGGAGGAAGAAAGGGGTGGAAAGAGAGGGACATGGAGGGGATGGGGCCCCACAAGGAGACCAACAAAACTAAAAGATCTGAGCCCAGGGGGTCCTGCAGAGACTGATGCACCAACGGAGGATCATGCATAGAGAGGATCTAGACCCCTGCTCAGATGTGGCCAATTGGCAGTTCAGTTTCCATGTTATCTCTGAGTGAGGGGTGCAGGGGTTGCTGCCAATATGAATTCAGTTGACTGATCTTTGATCACTCGCTTCTTATGATGCAGCCTTGCCAGGCCACGGAGGAAGAGGATCCAGGCAGTCCTGATGAGACCTAACAAGCTATGGGCAGATGGCAATAGTGGAGAAAATTTTCCTTTTAACGTTGTTTTAGGGCATTTTCTCAGATTTTGAAATTAGGTCGCAAGATTATATTCTCTCCAGATGTTACCTAGTTCAAGAGCTTTATGAGAAGACAGGAAAGAAATCATAATGAGGGAACTTTCAGAATCGTATGCACAAGAAAAGGCAGGAAAGGAATTGTGTTACTGTGAGATAAGAAACCAGATGCTATTTTCAGTGGGACATAAAGCAGGCAACCTGGGGCACGGAGGAGATAACAGACAACTTAAAACTATTTTGTTCTTGGCTTCTCCTTCAGATATGGAGTCAACCCCTTGGCATATCAAAAATTGTCAGCAACACAGTAATTCTTTCTGTAAATAAAATAGATCTGGGTATATTTATGGTGCATTTTATAGTGTCTAACACATCCTAGGGAAAGTGTAATGCTCAAAAAATCTGGGCATATGGCTCTACGAATATAGTCTGGGTCCAGCAGAGAAGTTTTTGAACTCAGGAGTCAAAGAGTTACTCTCTGAAGAAGCAAGAATTGTGGCATGTGAAGCTGATTTCAGAAGGTTTTACTCCTGTAGTCCTGCTGAGTTACTATTATCCAAAACACACAAAAGCAGCTTTCACCTCGTTCACAGCTTCTTCTAATGGCTTTTCCCAGATAAAAGTATTTTCAATGTGCGATTATTGAGGTCAGAGCATTGTTTCGCAGTAATTGTTTTATGTTGGCTTTTCTGCCTTTTAGAAAATCACCTATGAAAATTACAGTTCACTGGAGCCCTTGCTTTTTTTATTTGCACTAAATAAATTATGTGCAGGTAAGTCGCCAGTTTGACAACATGGTTGAGTGTTCTAACAAATGAACACTATTTAAATTGCTCTGCCAGTAGCACCAAGCTCTAGGCGTTCATGTATGACTTAAGAGATATTGACCTTCTGCCTGCAGAATGGAATCACATTGCAAATTTGGAGTGTTTGTTTTTCAGCACTATGTTGTTGAGTTTTTTTGTTTGTTTGTTTTTGTATTTTGTTTTTGTGTGTGTTTGTGTGTGTGTGTGTTTTTAACAAAAGCTGCTCAAACACACTGTTTTTCTTAGTGACAACTAAATACTAACAGTAGCTAATCTGGTTTTACATTAAAAAAGACGTTCTGAATTTTCCCAAAATATGAGTGTTCTGCTCTTGCTCCTGACATTGTGATTTAGTGTCACCTAAGTTGGCATTAGTGTTCTCAACGTGCATCAAAAGTGGATGTAATAGACAAAACATCAAAGAAAAACAGATGAGAAATTAAGGAAGTAAAAACTGACCTGCAATGACTATTTTATCACCTTGATATTTGGATTTAAACTATTTAAGAACTAACTAAAGCACTGTAAGAAATTGGAATGGAGTCACTGGGACTATGGCCTAGTTGATAAAGGGCTTGCTTTGCAAGCATGAAGAGCTGAGTTCAGTCCCCAGTACCCATGCAACAAAGCCAGATTTGGTTAAACATATGTGTAATCTCAGTACTGTCAAGGGAAATAGGTGGAACCCTAGGACTCAGTTGCCAACCAAGCTATCAAATCAGTTAGCTTCAGACTTAGTGAAAAACCTTGTCTTCAAAGGTAAAGCATAAAGCATAAAGTTGAGGAAGACACAAAATATTGCTTTCTGGCCTCTTTATGTATGCACATGTGTGAGCACCTAAACATATAGATATGTGTATATACACATGAGTGTGCACATTCAAACATTCACAATAAATTGAATTAAAAATACTGTAGGAGAAGAAAGAGCTGGAGTTTATGGTCAGCGTTATACACAGCAGGATAGATGAGAAGGTGGAGAGGTGTTTGCATGAAATGGAAAATTTTATGTAGAAAAATTGAATATTTGAAGGTTAATAATAAATCACAGAATTACACGTTTCCCCCAACACTCACTTTATAAACAAAACTCAACTTATTTACTTGAGTGGACAAATATCCAACTGAGTAAATTCACCCACAAATACAATTATTAGCTACATAATATAGATATTATTGATTTCCACCTAAACCTCCAGGCAGCTGACTGAACAAACTCTTGGATTGTTCATGGGTTGATTTCTAGTACAAAACTTTTCTTTTATGCAGGCATGGACAGTCATGAGAAGTAGCCCTTTATGTGTTTTCAAGCTTGCCTCCTAAGAAAACCCAGTGCCAGGCAAGCTACATGATTCAATTGATAAAGACACTTCCCACCAAGGCTGGTGACCTGAGTCCATTCCCAGGACCCACCTGGTGGAAAGAGAGAAGAGACTCCATCACGCTGTCTTGTGACCTCAAATACACACCGTGGCTCACACTCTTTACCACAATAAAATAAATAAACATAATAAAAATGTCTAAAGAAAAGTATAAAGAAACTACTTCCCCCATATCCCCTCTGCCTAGCTCCCTGTGTATACAAGGAGCTTCCTCTCTCAGATATTAATGCTTTTCTCCTTTCAAAGGTTTACTATAATTATCTTCAGGAAGAGGGACTCTGATATTCTGTATCCCGCTCATTTGTACATGGAAGAGAGAGGAGGAGTGGGTTGGATCTCTTCAGAACCCAGTCCCATTTTCTCTCATTCCATTTCTGTTGCTGTGATAAAATACTTTAACAAAAAGCACTTAGAGGAAAAAATGCTTTATTTCAGCTCAAAATTTCAGATTCTAGTCCAATACAGTAGGAATTGCAGGTAGCAGGGACTGAAATCAGCTGTCTATATCACATCCATAGACAGTGGAAGCGAAGGGTACATGCTCCCTTGCTTGCTCAGGCTCGGTTTAATTTCTCTATTTTCAGTATTTAAAGAGATATTATTCTAGTGTGTGTGTGTGTGTGTGAGTTTCTGTATAAGATCCTCATGCAGAAGCTGATGGAGACCAGGAGAGGGAATCAGATATCCTGGGACGGTAGTGGCAGGAGCTGTGAATGACTTCAATTGGATCCTGGGAATCAAACTCTGGCCCTCTACAAAGTCAAACATGCTTTGACCTGTTAAGTCCTCCCTCAGGCCCTGATATACTTAGAGTATCGGAACTCTTACTCAGGGAATAATTCCACCCACAGTGCACTGCATCCTCCTGCATGGACTGAGTTAGTTAATACATTCCCTCACAGGTTGTACACAGAACAACTTGATGTAGAGAATCAGATTTCCTGGATTTCTTCTTGAGACTGTCTTTCCAGAGAGTTCCAGGTTGTCAAATAAAGCTAAACAACACAGCATATGTCATTTCCAAAAGATAATTCATATGCTGGTTTTCATCTTCTTAAATAATGAACTCACCATATATAACCATTATTCAAGTGTACCTAAGCACAAATCAGAACACCCCAACATAAGTCTATCGAGACTCAAAGAAAAGACTGATTTATTTTTAAATGAATGATGAAACAAAACATCTAGTTTGAAGATCATTTTTGAGTTGTAATTGTGAAAGAGAATGCAAAGACCTCTGGAAATCTATGTCATTTATCGTTGTCATTTGTTCAATGTACTGAAAGATATTTACACAATATGACATCAAGGGGAACTGCATGTGAAGCATCCCATGGATTTCTAACAAATGCTTGTGAGCTCAACTCTGCCACAACAAAATGACACATCAGGCTGAGTTGGCATCAATCCTACCTTCACTATGATGACAGCTTCAAGGAAAGCTGTCATTATGTAACAGGCATGGAAGCTTGCCCCAGAAATTTCCTGGAGAGGAAATAAAAGGAAATAAAAAAAAAAAAACTCAATATGCTACAGTTTCTTCCATCTGAATTTCAGAGAGTTACAGACAGAGGAAAAGGTGATTAATCAAATTCCTTATTGAATGTGTGGAATACTCTATGATCTGAAGGTATGAAGGTATAGATTAGAAATTCTCAATGGGTCAATTTACTGCCTCAGTGAAGAGACAGTGTTGTTGCATCTCTCACACTGGGGCTATTGTAGGCGACTTTCATATAGTGTGGTAAATTTGGATCTCAGTTAAATTAGTTGTCTTTGATGTGAAATGTGACCCATGTTGCCTTAATTAAGACCGCATTTATTGATCTGTCAACAAAATCATTTGGGGGATGTTGGAGAACAGAGAACAATTATAGCAATGCATTCAGCCACGGTGATTTTGAAGTCATTATGTAGCATTGAAAATAGATGCCTAATCTCCTGCGATGCAAGTGTCAGTGATGTCTGAAGTTTATATAGCACGTGTTCACTCAGCATTGTAGCAGAACGGCTAAGTTCTTCTCATAATAGCCATGATGTTTTTAGGTTTTTTCTTTTTGTAATTTAAATCTGCTGACAAAATTCCAAGGACTCCCAATGGAATCACAATAGCATCCAGATTGCCACTGTTTCTCAAAACATAGAGAAAGACACTTTCCTTTCTGACCTTATCTCACCTCTCTCTATCTCTGTCTCTCCCTCTGCGTGTGTGTGTGTGTGTGTGTGTGTGTGTGTGTGTGTGTGTGTGCACGTACACACACTCCAGCATCTTAACCACTGGTCCTATGATCAGGTTATATACTTTCATAAGAGAACTCTTATTCATATCATTCCTTTGCTTGTCATGGTGCTCCTACTTGTCCGTCCAGGGCTATCCAGTTTTCATGGTTGGAATATTTAACAGAAAGTCACTTTTACAGAGAGAACTGCATGCTTATCTTATCAGAAAAAGCTAACTATCCTGTCTCATGCATCCCATTATCAAACACAGTTTTCTACATGGCACTTTTCACCACCTGATGTTATCTTGTTTGTTTTGTTTCTTCAATTCTTGTTTTTACAAAAACAGAGTCCTATATCTGAACTAGACTTATTGTGGCATCATTGATAGAAAAAGTAAGAATTTTTCCTTGAATAGATATATAAGGTATTATATGTGCATTCTGCCTTGTCCTGGGAAAAGAAGGAAGTTACATCTTTCAAACCTGTAACTCTCAAAACTTTTATTTTCCAAGTATGTAAAGCCATCTTTTCAAAACTCATTCTGAAATTACATCATACAAATACTTGAACTCTAGAGCAATTTAACATGAAAGAGCAGTTAAAATATCTGGGGATATAGCACAGTTGATAGAGTGCTTGCCTCACGTATGAAGCCCTCTGTTCTATCCCAGTACCACATGAGCCAGGTATGATGGGACAGGACTGTAAACTGAGCGTTGAGAGGAGGAGGTAGGGAGATCAGACATTTAAGGGAATCCTCAGTTACACAGAATATTCGGGGACAACCTGGGAAACACAAGACTATGCCTCAAATAACATCACACTGATTGTGGCTGCTGCTGGCTTTTGTGTTTTCTGAAGGTTTACTTACAATATTTTTAACTGAGTGGGTAAGTATTGAGGTATACTATGAGAGTGGATTTGGTTCATTGAACAAGTAATTTTTAGTGTCCTCCCTTCTTAGTGATCCACATGGTACAGGGTTTAAATTGAAATAGCTTCGACTTTAATGGAGTTTACAGTGTACTTATGGAAACATCAGATACTCTACCTGTTCTTCAAAGATGGAACTGTAATCAGAGAAGGATATTGGAATGCTCTGGACACACAAAGCTAGATCACATGATTCTACATATACCAGAGAGAGATTTTCAGAAGAAGTGATATCAATGTGAATTTAGAAAAAAGAGAGAAGTCAGGAGAAACTATATGGGCTTCAGGCTTGAACCCCTAGCCAGAAAAGCTGCTAGATTACAATCCTCAAAATGTTTCATTGTGTTTTAGGCAATTTTAGCTATCAGTGCTGTCCATCGATTTACTACTTACTCTACCACTACTCTCATTATCATCATCATCCTCATCCTCATCATTTTCAGCAATAGCAGCATTGTTCTTACCAATAGCATAATTTTTGTAATTATTATCATTATCATGGTCCTCATTACACTTACTATTGTCATTATTATGCTCATTATCGTCATCATCACCATTTTATTGTCATTATCATTGTCATCTTTATTATTATTAAAACCATAATCATCATTGTCAATGTTATCATTCTCCCATCATTGTAACCATCATCATTATCATGGTCATCATCATCTTCCTCATCATTAGCATGCTTATCATCATCATCACCATTTATTTAGTGAGGAATTACTTTTAAACGTCTCTTTGTATAGTCAAGTGATCTTATAACAACACTAGCAGTTGTCACTAATATTGTATTTAGTTTGTGTATGAAGAACTAAAGGTCACAGTATTTTACCTCAGTTTATCTATCTAATTAGTACCATGCATTTCTATATTATGCTTCTGCATACCACATCTGTGTTAATTTCATATCGGAGAGGAAATGCAACCTTTTTGTTCTCAGCATTGATCAGGAGTCAGTGTAAACAGAGGATGACCTAAACAGCATGGCTTAATAGCAAGGTCATTGGACACGACATTGACCTTATGAATTGTGGGTCTTTTCAAGTGACAATAACAGTCTCTTAACAGTGTCGGTGCAGATGAAGTCTAGGGTTGCTATAGTGACAGACTCCATGACCTACAAAGAGCAAAATGCTTTCTAACTCAAGCTCCTAGAGACATATCAGCATTGGTTTGAACCTTAATCCTGCTATGCATCGTTTAGGGACAACATGTTTCTCTAGCTTAATATTTTAATCATCCCTTCTGGGCATAAACCCTCCTGTTGCAGAGTGACTGCCATGTGCTGCTTATGCACTGTGCATCTACACACTGCATCCACTAAGAAGAGTCTTCTCTTCCTCTGAACCAAGCTTCTGTATCGGCCTCTTACTGCATTTTAAAGGTTTGTCATGGGTAAAATCATCTGTGCTTTTAAAGCTCACACGTGCTGGCAGGTGTGACCAATACCACCCCCTAAGCTGCATGGGGCCCAATAACTATAACTGCATCCCCAAACAAAACTGTTAACACGAAACATGAGATACATTTTGTGTGATTTTTAAAAACTCAGTTGGAAAGTTATGAAGTACGAACATCATAGATGACAATTTTACATGATCAAGAGACAGTGCCATAGATGGAGCAGCATTCTGCAAACACATCATTGTGGTAGCTTCTTTCCATAGCTCTGTCTTGCGTTTGCATGTCTTCTAACCTTCACAACAGCACAGGATTCTTGAAGACCTATCTGTAATCTGGGTTCCACTCCCACTTTCCAACACTAAACCCAAAGTAGGGAACTTCCACAACTCAGTTCCAAGTCACTATGCCACGTTGGCAACTACTGCTAGGTCCACCAAAGCCTATGTCCATTTTTACTGTGCCTTGTTTACCTCCAGGAGCCCCGGTTAACTCCTCCTTAGAGGTTTGGTTCAGCTTGGTCTGAACTTTTGCTGTTGACTATCCTATTTCTTGCTTCCAGTGACTGGTAATACCATTTTATTCCTGAATACTTTTATTTATTTCAAAACTTTTCAAAGGATGAAAATGACCACAACCAGAGAAGCAATTTAAAAGTATAAAGGCAGCAGGCTTGGGACCATGAAGATCTGAGGATTCGTCCTAGAATATAGAGGTCTTCTTGGTCATGGCCATGGTTAATAATCTTTGTTCCTCATATATAATATATTCCAACCAACTAGGAAATTTTCTTAAATTTATAAAATCTTAAACCTTTAAAAGTTGGCAAACAATCAAGGTTTTTCTTTCAAAAGTATCATGAAGACAATACATAAAAGAAAGACAAAAATTTCATCTACAAAACCTTGCTGTAACTTCCTTAAAGTATCCACCTCATGCAAAAGGTTAGCACTGTTCCATTTCCAATTTCTGAAATGCACAGCAAGTTAGATATTCTGGTAACTCTCCTGATACTATGATCAATTTGTCATAAAGAGTGATGTAAAGCCTCAGCCTACTTCTTAGATTCTGTTTTGCTAGGGAAAAAGAAAAAACCCACAACATCTAAATTATAATATAAACTAGTATTTTGTTTGGACACTGTATCAGTTACAGTTTTGTTGCAGTGATAAAAATCCCATGACCCAAATCAACTTATGGACAAAAGCATTTGTTTTGGCTTATGGTTCCAGTGAGGCAACAGTCCATCAGGGCAGATAGGCAGAGCAGTGAGCAACAGCGCTGGGGAGAGCAGAAAGCTAATGTCCATCTATGCAGGAAGTGGGGAGAACGAAGTGGACTTGGGTGAGCCCATAGCCTCTCAAAGCCTGTCCGCAGCGGTGTCCTTCCACCAGTAAGACTGCTCATCCCAAACTTTCACACCCTCCCAGCACAGCAGCACCCACTGAGGACTAGGTGAAGAAACACGTGAACCTCGGAGTGACATTTCTCATTCCAACCACCACAGCGACTCAAAGAGACATAACCGAGAGCTGATCTACACCCGAGTGTGTGCAGCACTGCATTTAAAATTATGTTTGTACAATGGCTTATACGAATACAAATTGGTAGTAATGCCATTTCTCTGGAGCTTTGAGACCTGGAAATGTCATGCCCCACTTTCTCAACTGAGGTGTCTGGGTTTGTTGTATTTTAGCTCATGTGATTAAGTGCTTCTCTTCATTGCCCATGCAAGGAAGCATGATCCTCAGTAGCAGCAAAGATGTTTCAAGCCCTCTGGGGGACTAATGAAACACTAGGACATACAGAGGGATGTTATAGGTTTATACAAGACACTTTCTACACTATCTAGGGCTATTTCTATTTCTAGCATCCTCTGCTTGTTACGACCACATTCTATGAACTGCATAATTTATCCTGTCACCTGACAGCAGCTGTCATTATAAAAATTGCCAAGCCGATTCAGAGAGTTTCTGCACAGTGGGGCAACTTAAACTTTTAACAACCTTCAAGAAAGTCTAGACTCATCAGCACCTCTTGTCAGCTTGTACGTGAGCTCATCTCTGAGTTGCAGAAAGTTGGCAGATTAGAAGATTCTAGATGACAGATCTGAAATAGCATCGGTGACACTCTTCCCCAGCAGTCTCTCTGATAAGAAGCATAATGAAAAGTCATATTTAGAAATTTCGTAAGTTTTTTAAAAATCAGGAGGGTAGGTCCATGGCTAGCTCTTTATAGTTTATTCCATTTGTCTGTAATAAAACTGTGATTTTGGAATGTGGAGGGCATTTATAAGAAAGGCCTTGGAATCTCACTTATGTTCTTATACTCTATCTTAGTCTTCACCATGGAGATTGGAGGAACACTTACTAAATCTTGCTGTTTCTACCAGTCAAACTCCTCTAATTGCTCTCCAATCTCTGAGGTTGGATTATTCTATTTTCTACACACATGAATATATATACATATGTATGTATGTATGATATATTATAATTACCATGGAATGAAATGAGTTAGTCTAAAGTGAATAACTGTGTCCATCCTTTGGCTACCAGATTTTTTGAAACAATGGACTCCAAAATTCATCAGAATCTATGCCCCTGCACATAGGAGGCCGAGGTTGTAATAGGTGTATCTCTGTGAGTTCCATAACACCTTGGACTATATAGTTGGTTCCAGGGTAACTAGGGATATATAGAGAGATCCTGTCTTTAAAAAAATTCCCAGGAATACCTTTCTGGGAAAGAGAAAATGCTGAAGTTCTGGTATTAGCTAGAGAAAGAACTTTTCTCCATGAAAGAGATTTCATGCAGCTTTGAGAATTTGTAGGAATATTTTTCAGGTCTAACCAGAGCTAAGATGATGAGGGTCAATAACGGAATGTTTACTTATGCCTACCTCTTTCTTTCAGTTTAAACGTAAACTTCATGATTGTCCCCTCAGACAAGCTTAGAGGTCACTGGACCCGTTCATTTGTTCCTATTCTTAGTGTGAACAAACTGAATCAGTCTCTATTTCTGGTTTCCAATAATAGTCCTTAAAGTTAGTATTTCAGGATGAGTTTCCAAGCAGTTTTTTGGCACAACATGAGCTCAGGCTTCGGCCCTAAAATCTTCAGGAATAGCATAACACATCTCTGTAGTAATCTGTGAATTTTTTTCCAGATAAACTATCATTTTAAAATGGCAATTTTCTTCCCTTTTACTTATATGAGTATATGAGTGCCTTGTTTATGCGTATGTATGTACGCCATGCACGTGTCCAGTACCCTCAGAGGTTGGAAGTGCAAGAAAGATTCCCTGTTAGAGAGCCACCTTGTGGGTGCTGGGGACTGAGCCCTGATCCTCTAGGAAATCAGCAAGTGCTCTTAACCACTGAGCAATTTCTACCATTTCTCTGTAATTATTTTTTCCCAATTTAAATAATTAAATATACATATGGCTTGCACTAACCAGAGGCATCACCACAGAAGAGATATTAGTGTGCAGGCTTAGACTAACTGTAGCTCAAAGCAAAGACAAACAGCAGCTGCCTTTTTAGGGCAGTCATATGGTAGACAACTTCCATGGGTAATTTCTGTGGCCCTGAAATATACTTGCATATCCCTCTTCCCTGCTGGGTGGAATTTAATCTCTAACATTCCACGTTGTCACATACCACACCAGAGCCCTACATGAAGAGTTTTTGATTCATCTTTTTATTGTTCACATTCTCTCTTTATAATTTGAATGTTTCCTCTTTTTTTTTGTCTTCATTAGTAGGTCGTTGACTCCAAGCCATGACACTATGATGAATAATAACTCTGAAATCATTGCTTTGAGGAAATAAAAAGGCTGTATATATTTGCACTGATATGTTTATTAGCACTATTACCGAACCTGGAGAAGGGAATCCATCTCAAACATTCCACTTGTTTTGGGTTCCATGCTGTGGAAGGAAGAGAAATGTGGAGGGTAGAACTTAAATATCATAATTTTCTAGATGCCACTCATAAATAGTATCAGATTATATTACTTACCCTTTACCCATTTAATAATGTATGGAAGGAGAGTCATATTAAATTATGCATATCTTCCTGGGCTTGGTTACTGAGCAAAGCATTTCAACATCCCTCATGTTGCTTTCAATGAATACACCAAGGAGTCTAAGTGCTGACCTGAGCTGAAATTAAGAGGAAAAAGTAAGAAAAATTAAAATATATTTTACTGTATATTTTTTCTGTAAATGATTCTTTCCAACAAACCACCCTGTACAATATTGTAAAACCATGGGCATGCCATACCAGTATTTTCCAGAATGGATATTAATGTTCTTCATGAAATTCTAGAAACTTAAAAAAAAAATAGAAGATGCCTACAATTGAGTCTATGTCTAACTATTTCTTAGAGACACTGAAACATTTTTAAAAACTGGCAGGAGGTTTTGACTTTTCAGGGAAATACACGGTCCTTTTGTGCCTGTCTCCTCCAAATGTTTTCGATTAGTACCTTTCTCTAGGGCATTCTTGAAGGTCCTTCACGATTACCATTATTTAATTGTAATGAATAAACCTTTCTTACCAGGCATCAGAGTCAGACCACTCCCTCTTGGTTATCATAGTAACACGTCAGGTGCCAGCACAACACGGGAAATATTTTTATCAGTTCTTTCAAATCTATCTATAAAGATTCTTACATCAGAGAGTTTACAATTAAAAATGTGCACAAGCAACAAATCAAGTAATCCAATTAAAATATGGGGAACAGAGCTAAACAGAGAATTACCAATTGAGGAATACCAAATTGCAGAGAAGCAGTTAAAGAAATGCTCAACATCCTTAGTCATCAGGGAGATGCAAATCAAAATGACCCTGAGATTTCACCTTCCACCCATCAGAAAGGCTAAGAGCAAAAACTCAAGTGACAACACATGCTGGAGAGGATGTAGAGAAAGAAGAACCCTCCTTCATTGCAGAAGGGGCTGGGGGGGGGGTGGGACTGGGAGGGGAGGAGGGAGGGGCTTATGGGGGGATACAAAATGAATAAAGTGTAATTAATAAAAAAAAAGGGGGACACAGAATTTTATTTTAAAATACAAAACAAAGCTACTGTTTGTTTTTCTTTGTATATATGTTATGGCTTCTCTTCACCATATGTGTTTCTTGTGCTTTGTTGGCTCTTTTTTGTTTGTGTGTTTGTTTTGTCCTATTCTGTCATTGTATTATTATTCTTTGGATGTCTGTTAATTTTCTGAAGAGAGACAGAGGCATTTGGATTCAGATGGGAGGGGAGGAGGGGAGGATCTCAAAGGAGTTAGTGGATGGAAAACTATAACCAGAATTAATTGTATGAAAAAGTTATTTTCAATAGAAGAAAAATAGACGAAAAATAAGAATATTGCATTGATTTTAATTTTGAGACAACTGGGATGGGAATTGTAAGAGCTTAAACTCCACATGTTTAGCCCATTGTTACGATTTACGCGTTACATTTTAGCTTTGAGGTGGAATGATCTACCAATACATATTAGCGTATGATATTTACCTTCATAGTTTCTAGATTTAGGAAATTTTTGGTTTTTTTTTTTCTGTTTTGTATTGTTTTCCTATTGATCTATGTAGAGTACAGCATCGGGTATTGAAGTCAGTCACTGTCACTGTATTGGGATCAATGTGTGGTTTTAGAGCTAATAGTGGTTTTGTTTGTTTGTTTTTAAATAAAGTTAATGTCCCTTATTTAAAAAAGAAAACAACATTTTTAACCCTGCCTCATAGATGCATGAACTGGAAATCATCTTGTCTCAAGCAGACAGAACACCTATTCCAAACTTAGAAACCTCAGCAAAAGGAGAATTTCCCCTCAACAAGCTGTCTCAGGCAGTGTCCCAGAGAGCATTCTGTGGAGCCAGATAGTCTGAGGTCAGATCCTCAGACCTCCAGCCACTTGCCATTTGATCTTCAGAGAATTGCTCATCCTTTGGACTTTTCATTCCGTCGTGTGTAATATGAACATTGTACAATTATCTGTGTCATAGAAATTGGGGACAAATTGGTTAAAATATGTAAAATGTTATTACCTATTGCATGGGAAAAGCTCACTAAGCTTTGCTATTTATTATTGTTGTTATTATTAATATACATACATCTGATTCTTTGTCAACAGTCTAAAGAAAAAATTAATTTAATGTTTCTCTAAGAAATATTTGAAAAAGTTTAGTGAGTTAATATTCAGAAACATTAAGATTTGTGCTCAAGGCACAAGCATATTTTTAGAATAGAGCTGCAGATGCCAAGAATTCAGTGAGTTAGAGGTTGGCAGCTGTACTAGTGAACTTTACCTGTCCAGCTGACTGCTGAGAGTCATCTTGGAAGGAGGTCTCAGTTGAGGAATCGTCCCTATGAGATTGGCTGTGGGCGCGTCTGAAAGCATTATTTTGATTGTTAATTGATGCAGGCTAAACAAGGACACTGCGGGTCATCATATTCTAGGTAGAGGGAAATGAGCGAAGTAAGATGGAGAAAGCGGTCTCTGACAGCAAGCAGACAGTCAAGGATTCACACTTTTGCTTTTCCTGCTTTTGGCTTTCAGTTTGATAGATTTGCTTCATGCTCCCGCTTTGACTTTCCTTTACTGAGAGGCCCAAATTGTATCTTGAGTAAATTCCTTTTCCAGGAAGTTGCTTGTTATCAAGGTAGTTTATACTCAAATAATTGAAACTAGGAAAATAACTAAGAGGCCAGACTAATCCATGCATGTTGAGCATGCTGTACCTGGAACCGACAGACATGATGATTAGGAGGCAGCACCATGGTTTAATGTTTGTCTCTGAAGTTGCTCTTTTTTTTTTTTTTTTTAATTTTTATTTTTATCAGTTACATTTTATTAATTCTGTATCCCAGCCGTGCCCCGAACCCTCATTCCCTCCCAGTCCCTCCCTCCCTCCCTCATCACCACTGTGCCCCTTTCTAAGTCCACTGATAGGGGGGACCTCCCCCCATTCATCTGATCCTGCACAGAAGGGGAGTTAGTCTGATGGGGAAAGGATAGGAGCTCCATAAAGACCAAATATATCTGGGCACAGGGTCTTTTCTGAAACTGACATTCAACCAAGGACCATGTATGGATATAACCTAGAACTTCCGCTCAGATGTAGCCCGTGGTAGCTCAGTAACCAATTGGTTTCCCAAAGTGAGGGGAACAAGGACTATTTCTAACAGGAACTCAATGAAGTTGCTCTTAAAACAGATGTTCTCTCCTCCCTGCGATGAGACCTGATCTCACTACTGTGATGACTTGAGGTGCGCCTACCCAGTGAGCAGTGTAAATAAAGCAGGGAATGACATGTGAGTGTCAGCTTTGTATAAGAAGCTACCATCTAAGCAGCAAGAAGCAGGTGGTCTCAAGATGCATCACCAAAGCCACCCTCAAAGCACCTGTTACACAAGAGTAAGGTGAATATCTTCATTTAAGCTATCTTGAATGCTTTACTCCATGACAACGTAACTAGGTAAACCTAAACTAACTACCAGGTATCTCTAGACACCAACACAAAATACCTGTATTTCTTTGTACACACACACACACTTACACACATGCAGTCTCATAGAATGATAGATGAAAAATTTACCATAATAGGAGTTAGAGAGTTGATCCCAGTGGTTAAGGGCACCTTCTGTTGTTGCGGAATATCTGAGTTCAGTTCCAAGCACCTACCTCCAGTGGCTTACAACCACATCTACACCCAAAGATTCACACACACTCACACACACACGCACACACACACACACATGCACATTCACACACACACATTCATACACACACAATGTATCTTTTAAGTCTCTAGTGTTCTGCTTTCTAGTTTAGTTATTAGTCCAGTATGGTATTTCTCAATTCAATTATACTCTCAAAGGTATTTTAACACAGAAATATTTATTTATTTATTTATTATTTGTTTGTTTATTTATTTATAATAACACAATTGCTTCAAATAATGATATTATTTTCACTATAAAATGTTCTCAAATAGAAGTGTGTAAGACTCATCATTTTCGGAACTCTACCATTCCCTAAAATCAATAACCTGAAATCATAGTATTGGGAAATCACTTTGGTGAGGGAGCTAAGGTTATAGTTCCTTCTCTTAGAACACATTACCAAAGAATGAAACCATAGGAAAGGATATGCAAACTTTCAATGAAGTAAAGACAAAAATACATCTTGAAAAATTCATGGGGTACATGTGTAGCAAACAAAGTACCATGTGTCTTGAGTTTTCATCCACCTATTGAGGCTTTTATTGAGATGTATATCAAAATGGCTTTCTGCTCAAGACAATGTAAAACTTGGATGCAAGAACTGTGACTTGGCTTCTTGGGTCAGTGGAAGCAGAACTTGCTAAACACATTCTGTTACTATTCATTCAGCTTTGAAGTCAAGAAAAGAATGTTCTGTGTGAGATAGGAAATAGTTAACTTAATGTCTTATGAGGACTTTAACTTTTAGAATTAGTCAACCTTGGGCTAGCAGGAAAGAACGGCTGATTCAATTTACTCTCTTCCATTCACCTTCTAACTTTGAGACCAATGTAAATAAGCCTGTGCAATTATTTCATCTAATAGTTACAAGGCTCAGAGCATCTGCTGATTCATTTCTAACTGAGCCATCACATGCAGTTAGAAGACTGCTTGATGAAAGGTTAATGTTCGAAAGTTTTCAGCTGTCTCTCTGAGAATCTGGCTCTTCTCACAATCCCCTGATTCATTGCCC
Source organism: Rhombomys opimus (assembly GCA_010120015.1). Classification (NCBI taxonomy): domain Eukaryota; kingdom Metazoa; phylum Chordata; class Mammalia; order Rodentia; family Muridae; genus Rhombomys; species Rhombomys opimus. Next base: position 1,558,018 of record REGO01000080.1, on the reverse strand, counting down.
ACCTTAATGGTAACAGATGCTATTCTTCATTTCAAATACAGACAACTGGAAAAGGTCATGACAACTACTTTCCTGGTTTTCTCACACTATGAGTAATATAGAAGATATAGTTTTTGTTAAGTAAAGTTAATTTAATAATACAGTCTAATTAACAGTGTTCTATACTCACTTATTTTCCTGAATTTTCTAGACATTAGATTATTTTATGATGCCTTAATATATTTTTATTATTTAATGGGAAAAATGGATGCAGAGATGCCCATTGAGATCCAAAGGAGGCAGGAACATCTCTTGTTCTACTCTGTTTGAACTAGATGTATATATTCATGATGCTTTCATTTAAAATAGATGTAGTTTTTGAAATGAAAAGGATTGTAAGTTACTAGAACTTGGGCTTGCTATAGACAGAGATCAAGAAAATAAAAGATGGAAAAAACTTTGCTAAGCGTTCAAAACTATAAGAAAGCTCATGATGCTAGTAATGTTTCTTCAACTGTCCTAATTTCTTAATGTATTTTACTACCATCTATATATGAATATTTATGTATATATGTATGTACCTACCTACATACCTATATACCTACCTACATACATAGCTATTTGAGTCATTAATATTCCATTATGTTTAGTATTTACATGTAGAGTAGTTGTCCTTTGTGCTCAATTGGATTAAGACTCACTGTGTACAAGAGATGGGCCTCGAATTTGCATGAATCTTCTTGCTTCAGCATCTCCAGCACTGAGACAATAGGTGTTCTTTACCATGATGACACCAGTTATTTTTAAATGTTTTATTTCTCACATTTAGTATAAAATATTGTATACGAGTTTTTACTTTTAGAATTCATTTTAAAATTCTTAACTCCAACATAATTGAAACTATGAAATAGTGTATGTATTTTATTCACTATTTCTGCCATTCTGTTACTCAGGGACCTAGGGTCCTCTCTATTTTACTATTCTTTAACGATTAGTATGTGTGTTTACATACATGCCATAACACGGGCATGAAGGTCAAAGGACAATTTGCGTAACTTTTTTTCTCCTTTCACCATATAAGACACAGGGCTGAACTCAGATCACCAGGTTTGGTGGCAAGATCTTTTTACCTACTCATACTAGCTTCCCATTTTACTCATTCATTTCTTCCCATTCACCCAAATACTTCAAATAACATGGTATATGCTTCTTTTCAATAATTAAAATACAGATACACAGTAAATACATGAAAACAAAATGCATACTAGAGTCTTATCCTTATATCTTATGACTTATCCTTCATATTGAAAGTCATGAGTGCGCTTGGAATTTGACTGTCAGTGCTTCAAGATTATATGCATACATGATTATATGCACATGAAAGATTGTATATATTATGATACATGCATATACATGAATTATGAGTGTGTCATATTAGCATAATCTGCAAAACGATGCATAATACAATATAATCTGCCTAATAAAAATGCAGTAAAACACAGCTATCAGGTACTTGGAGAGCTCTCAGTTAGTGAGTGATTTTTGTTTAAGATATAGTTCTGTATACTAAGTGTTAAGTTTTCTTGCCATGGTTAAACTTTATTAAATACATGCATAAAGATGCTGTTTATTTAAGCTCTAAATGCTTAGCTTTCCAATTTCTCTATAAATCATCTCCCTAGTAAGATTCTGTTGTATATGTCTATGGAATAGCATGGAGAAAAACGTCCATGAATATTAATAATGCTAATAATTTAGTAAGCACTTTCAAGTTGTAAATCAGTCCCAATACATTTCCATTGGCATGGTAATATGGCAAAGTTAAATAGAAAAAAGGTTTAATTTTCATTTAGCCATCTAGTGAAATTACAAAGAATATGTTTATTTTTAATAATTAAATATACATATTTACACATAGTAAATACATGATGATAAAAAATGCATATTATAAAATTTTTGTTCTAAAATATGTTTTGTGAATTAACTTTGCCCTGTTGGCTCTTTTGCAAACCATCAGCTTTGTAGTGCAATACAGCTTCTTATGTAAAGCAAACCCAAAATAATTTCATTATTTTGATTTCACAACTATGTTTTTTTTGAGAGAATGCTTTTGATACCCTGAGGTGGTTTCTTTGGACTAAAAGTTAAGGAAATTAAAATGCCAAGTTGTCTATAGTGAAGCTCACAATATATCAGCCCTCATGACCTCACCTACACTCTCTACTGTGGGTGAAGAAACACAATATTAAGTCTAAGAAGAATCAGTACCAGGCATTTTAGGTCACAATACTCTTATGACACTAGTTATTTACTGGTGTGTTATTTATAAGGCTAGAGAGCATAGTAGCTTACTCTCCTAATAAGTAATTAGCTTACACCTAATAAGTAGATAGATTCTATGCTACATGAAAAGAAGCTTGAGTTTACTGAAGTCTGAGGATTTTATACACATTTCTCTAAGTTCTTAAGAGGGCAGCAGCTTCTGGGGGAAGCAGCCAGCTTCTCCATCTACTCTGTGCAGGACAGGATTTTCTGTGGTTCTTTCTTTCTTCCCATGACCAAACATGCTCTCTTTACTTGTTTCAGATTTCCCAGATCTATTTTTTGTTATTGTTTTCTAATTTTATTTGTCTTTCATAAAATGTATTTTGATCATATCTGCTTTCCTCCAACCCAAACAGATCCCTCCACCTTCTAAACCACCTACCAGCTTCATGTTCTTTCTGTGGCCTATTGAAAGTTTTCAGAGCAGCATACAGTTGTACTGCTTTCTAAAAAATCCTATCTAATGAAACAAGTTACATTCGTCCCCAGGAAACAAACTTGTCTTCTGTGATTAAAAACCAAAAAATACTGAGGTTGGTATTTTCTAGGAACAGTATTTACAGGGCAGAAATGACCCCCTTGAAGACCCCATTACCTCTGCTTTCTTCTCTCACATATTCCAGGCAGAGCTGCCCACTTGTCCACAGGTTCTTCTTCCCTGGGTTCAAACAAACACACATCAAAAATATTTGAAAAAAATTACAAGTGGATTAAAATGCACACAAATAGAGAACCACACGAATTATGAATAATTTACATTGTAATAGTTTTCTAACCAATTTATGTACGATTTAATATATAGTTATATAAAAACCAATCTATTTTACACGGGGACTTGAGTGTTCGTGAAAACGAGTGAAAATAGTAAATACCCTGTGGATATTGGGAACTGGTGTATGGATATCTTCTCTTAGAATGTGTCATCTTTTCAGCTCCATACCAAGATGGTAACCAATGGCAAGCCATCCCTCATCCCAAAGGGAGCATCTACATCTCACACCAAAATTATGACTGCAAAATGAGTATTCTTAATATATCAAAATTCTGTGTGTGTTGCTGATGTGCATGACAGAACTTTGAAACTAGAAGTAACAAAGAGAAATGTGTATTAATCCCTTTCTCTCAGCATATGAAGCCTACAGCTCCTGAGACAACTATGGGTTTCCATTTTGTTTCTCTTTGCTCTGAATTTCTGACATGTGTTCTAGTCAATGTGTCTTAGTATTATTTAAAAGTTTCACACAATGACTGGAAGAGTACTCACTAAAAATTATAATCATCAAATCTGTATGCATACCACTTTATAAGAAATAAGTATAATAGTGTTAGTTTTAATAACAACACTAGATGTGATGCTAAATACAAGAATCAAGAATAATTTCATTAGCTAAAATGTTCTATATTTGGTTTTCCAAAAATTTAACTATACATTAAATTCATTTATAATGTAATAAACAAAGAAAAAGTGCAAATCAGAATTTTGAGTAAAAATTGCAGGGCTCTTATTTTCTGTGTGTTAGTTATTATTTACCAATTGGCTTCTCTGCAGGTAGTGATAATGCACAGTGAAAATATTGTCTTAATAGATGTGATGCTTTCTATAACTGCACAAAGAGAAATTACCTTACAAACCCATGTTAGAGTTAACCCTGAAGCCATATGCAGCACATCATCAGCTCGAACTTGCAATCACCTAGATTCTAGAAAACAGATTCATGTAAAGAAAAGGGGGATACCATTTGTAACAAAAAATAATATCTATCATGGCTACTTAAAATGCTTTTCAGATGTACTTATTTTCTTTCATGTGTTTGAGGGTTTTCCTGCATATATGAATGGGCAGCATGGCCATAAGTGATGTACTTGAAGATCAGAATAGGGCGTTGAATTTACTGAGACTGAAGATGGTTGTGAGTCACCATGTCAGCGCTTAGAATTGCCTTGGATTCCTCTCAAAGACTATCGAATGCTTTTAACCAATGAGACATCTCTCAAGCCCCTGTCATGATTAATTTTAAAAATAAATTTTTGTGTATTTAAGTTTCGTAGGAGGCGTGTATTACTATTTTGAGAAAAAAACTATTTTAATGTTCATTATTTTTTCTGTTGATTTTTTCTAAAGGATTCTCATTTGAAGGACCGCACAAAAAATATTTTCTTTGTATTTTTCCAGTTTATCCATGGGGGTTACAAAGCTACACAGGGCTTTCTTATTAAGAAATGGAGTGCTTTTGTTTTCTTTTTCTTTTTGTTTCTGCAAAGATAAGAAATACAAAGAACTATTTTAAGAGGTTTCTAACACAAGTGTCGTAGAATGAATGAAATTTGGGTATGTGCTAAGAATATGGATGTTTTGGAAAGAATGAATCGGAGAAATGTTCTCAGTGAAGACAAAGAATAAGACAGGGAAAGAGAAGAATATGTACTGTCAGAGTGAAAGATTCCATGATATCACACATAGCTATGAGGCAACAACTATATCATAGTTGTGCAGCTTGAAACAATGAAACTAGGCTTCCACATCAGTCATCCATTGACTATAGACATCTCTCCAACAGACTTCTGAAGTTGGTGGCTTCTGCTGTAGAGAAAGTACAGCTCTGGGCATTTCAGTGGTCAGGAATGAGTGTGTATAAATGAAATATAGCTACTATTTTTTCAAGGAGTCATGGAAAAAGTCTTGTTCTAGAGAGTGAGAAGAATTAGGATTTAGTTCATTCATTATCGGCTTATTCTTCAAGACAGGAATCTTTCCCTTCAACTTTTATCATGATGTACCCACTTTTTAAGCCTCATCTGTGTGAGGACTCCCAAAGTTGTGAGTGATTCTTAAGGTTGTATAAAGAACATTAGGAAAACCATGGGAAAAGCAGGGTGTGCTACTCATATCTGTACAGCAAATATTGATTGCTCAAAGCACATCTCACTGTAACAGTTGAAAGACTCACATTGCTAATGACCAAATATATTAGCAGCACCATTTTAGTGGGAAGTTACTTTATGGAAAATCATGTTTATCCTAGGGAATCTTTCCGTATATAAGCACTGTAATGATTTATTTTAATTTAACGTTGCCCTTTTATTCACAATCTTCTTCCTTCAACATTTTGTGAGATTCAGAGTCATATATGTAGATATCAGCAGCTTTCTTATTTTGTTTCATTTGTCAAAAAGTCATTAAATGCTTATTATATGTAAAATAATGAAAAAATAAAAGAAATAAGACATGACTCCCTCTGCCCTGAAGCATAAACCCAAACAAGATGATTTAGACATTTTTTAGTATTCATTTCAATCCAAGGATATCTCAGATGAGTGTCATGTGTGAGGTGCTGGCTGTACTTGATTAAAATAAAACAAGCAAATAGTGACAGGATGGAAGACATGCATGGGACAAGAAATATAATATAACATTACAAAGTCTATTAGAATGTGAAATGGCAATTGTTGAAGGCTGGGAAGGGTGGTGTGGGGAGAAAGTGTGGTTTGGGTAGTGGGCATTCAAACACAAAATTATAGAGATTGTCCTGGTTATTTGTTTATCAGCTTGATAAAAGCTAGTGTTATTTTGGAAGAAAGAGCCTTCCCAATGTGAATGGCATAAACATACACATATATGTGTGTGTATATATATATATATATATTCATGGTACAAATTATATATGTGTGTGTATCAGTCAATCTAATGATATACTTGTAAGGAACTTAACAACAGCATTGAAATATAAAAAAAGGATTGATGTGGATATCTCAAATTTGGGGAAAATATAATTTAATATGTAAAATAAAACAAGTCCCATAATCTAACTTAATTGAATGAAGTTCACCACAATAAAAATAGGATGCGGTATTTATGAGGATTAAATTTTGTGTTTTGCACATTTTGATCGCTGGTAGGCTTCTGATATTAAACACGGTGCTTATGTACTCTATCCTGTATTGTTTAAGTAGTATGTCTAATTGCTAGGTACCACACTTTACACTGGAGGGTTGACAAGCAAAATCACCTGTATATATATTTTTTTCATGCTTGTAGTATGAATATGCATTTACGATTGGACAAAGCTAAAGATTTATTAGAAATTTGGCATCTTGCCAGAAGCCACACTGCTGACAAATGGCTAAAGAGGTATTCATACCAGATCTATCTGACTTTTTCCTTCACTGACCAAAGTATGTCAATGTATAGCCTGCACACAGACATAGGTGAGGGTTTTTAAAGAATAACATTTGTTTTTGTTTGTTTGTTTATGTGTGTATTGTGTGTGTGTGTGTGTGTGTGTGTGTGTGTGTTTTAGAAGCCAGAAACAAGTAGTTTAAGATTCTTTGAAGTTAGTATTATAGGTGTTTGCAAGCTGTCCATTGTAGGTCCTGGAAACCAAATCTCTCTTAACAGAGGAACCCTCTCTCCAGCCCTATAGGCAAGTTTGGAAAATGTATAAAGTTTGTGCACAACTCTCTAAACTTTAATGAGAGAATTCCTTAGTGTCTAATTCAAAACTTCTTTCTTCCTACCTTCTAGTTTATCTTCTTTATGTCTACCAATAGCCAAGATATCCATATCACACACTATGGCTTCCCTCCCACCTACTGTCGGGGTGTTGGAAGGGTGGAATAAGTGTAGAGAAAGAAGATAGACAAAAGAACCCACAAAACAGCAAAATGTGCAGCTCCCCATGCAGCCCAATGTAGAGCAAGGCAGAAATTTTCTGGTAAATAAAAAATTAGTGTTGAGCTATATAATGTTTATTATTTGCCCTATGATTATTGCAGTGGTATTATTTGACATGCTATCACAAATGAAAAGACACAGACACTTGTTAGATTTTATAAGTGCCTTACTACCTTGGGCCAGGCAGATATTTCTAACTATGCTCTCTCACCATTCACCTCCCAGTCCCCATCCAATGCCATCCATCTTAACCATCCTCAGCCAGGCTACCTTCCATCCATAACCTTATAAATACTTGCTTATATTTTCATCTTGGTGTTTTATTCATACATGCCAACCTCAGAGTCCTTCCTTCTTGCCCACATGGTTCCTTCTTCACCCAAACCATTGTGGCATCCTCCTTCCTCCTCTCTTCCTGTCTGTCCCTTTCCCTTAATCTTGATTCTCTTGTTCTCAAAAGCCTGGAAACTTTAGCCAAGCCTACTGCATTCTTCCCTGCCCAGGTATAGGCCATTTAATTAACCATTCAGGTATAATGTCTTAGGCAGATTTACATAACAAGGATAGGTTTAGTAACCAGATCTTGAAAGCAAGCATCAGAATAACCCCCAACACAAAATGGGAAGTCTGGTTTCAAATGCTGTAGACGAAATGATAGGGGAATAAAGGACTAATATTTTCTTTCAAGATGTCAGCAAAAGTTTTATTGTGGCTGCTACCACTAGGCTATCTTCTGCTTTGTTCCCAGAGGAGATTTTATGATTTTTCTTCTTCTTCCTATATTTCATTCCAAAAATGGTTGGAAGAATGGCCGAACAATTGGAAAAATTGAGAGTGGAAATAGAAGGGGCTAAGAACCAAAAAATAGCTGAAATGAGAAAACCAAAAGGGTCACTTTACTTTCATTTCTGAAAGGGTTGTAGAGTTAGCTATGCAACTGGAAAAGTTACTGGTGTGGGTGAAAGCTCGTAGGAAGTGAGTTGTTCAAGTGAAGGGAGAAGTAAAAGACTCAGACCCAGTGACTGAACAAAAGAGCAGGAGTTTCCTCCAGGAAGAGAGAAACAAACTATGCTAGAAAGCAGATCATGCCTCCCCCCCCCCCCCCCCCCCCCCCCCGGCACTGAAACAGCCCATTTCAAAAGAAAGGGTTAGTCTGCAACCAACTGCACAGCCAGGAATAGGTGAGGAGTGGCCTTGGATTACAAAAATTAACATAAGTTTTTCCCACCCAATAGTTGTACAGCATATGTATAATAAAAGTGCAGATAATTATAATAAAATAAGGTGGCATCCTATAGAAATGATAGATCTAAGGTCTATCAAGAGGCTATGATTTTCTATGGCATGTATTCACCTTATGTAAAACAAAGTCTAAGTAATTGAGCTACTCAAAATAGAATTATCCCTCAAGACCGGAAGGGGTTAGTAATAGCTGTGCTAGATGCCAGTCAGCAGATACAGTGCTTACTGTGGTGGAGGGAAGAAGCCACGAATATTGAACAGTGAAATAGAGCACAAGGAATGAATATTCTCAAAGATCAATAACTGGATGAAGATATGTATTTGTTTAATCCCAAGTGTAGGATCTGGGACTGTTTCAGATTGGCCACAACAGCAGATTATGATTTGCCTCACGCTCTGGCAGCAGTGTGATTTTGCCAGCTGCAGTTAGTTTCTGCAGTAAACTAAATTATAAACTATGCAGTTAGAAATGTAGGAGAGGACATGGTGTATCAGTAACAGTCTAGATAGCCACTCGCATCCAGAGCCGATGGATGCATGAACTACATCACTTGTCATGCCTGTCTGCCTGGGATCCATTATATTTCACACCTTCATCAGCACAAAGCATAGACTTCTGTCCTACTTTTGTTTCAGAGCCTGCCACATTCTTCTCCAACTCACCAGTAACATACCCTCTCCCCAGTGGAGTGAGTGAGTGATAGGGAGAACGGGGTGGTGCTTCCTTCTCATCCCTGTATATACTGGGTGTTATGTAAAGCAAACAGCTAATGGTAGCTTTAGTGTATCTTGTTAGTGGAATTTCTCAGACAGCAATTCCTCCAAATGGAAAAAAAAAAAAAGGAATGTGGGGAATAAATGGTGTCCTAAACCAATACTACTTCATTTATTAAACACCTTAACCTGCAAGATGTAGCTGCATATGATTTCTTTTCATTTCTCAGTTTTATTGGTTTAGAAGATAATATTAGAGCACTTCTTCGGAAGAAAATAGCAATTGTCAGTTTTTAAATAAGGGAGCATAGGAATAACTTTTATGTGTAAATCAATATCTCTGGATTGTGCTTGTTTTATTTGTGTCTGGATTAGAGAAGGATAAATTGATAGAGAATATTGACCTGGATCTTTACAGGGATGTCTTTGAATGCCTTTCTACTGAGAAACGTATTCTATATTATTGTAGTAAGCAAAATGATATTTTTAGCATTGCATCATAGGCAGTAATGTTATGCCAGTAATGACTCTACTAAAGGACAAGAAAAAAAATCCTATTTCCTTTACAGTTCATATTCAGTTCAAAAAAACTTACCAGAATGTGTTCCTTAGGGCACTGGCAGAGTACTTATCTAGCATGAAAAAGGCAGGCCCTGAGTTCAATTCCAACTTCTATAAGACTAAATCATTGTTAGAATGAATTATGCTTCTATTTGTAATTTTCCACATATTCTATGAGAGGCCTGGGATGGGTATAAATATCAACATTATTGTTTTATTCCAGATAAGATACAGATAGTTTATGATTATCCTCTGTCAAGCCTCATTTTTTAATTTTTAAAAAGGTGATGTTTTGACATTATCTAATCTTAAATTAAATCATAATTATAAGCCTCCTTATAAAGTGGCATGTGATTGTATGTGTGAGTGTATGATAGAGACAAAGGCAGAGAGAAAGAACATTAATAAAACTGATTTAAATTGCATAAATATTTAAAGGATTCAAATTGAAAAATTCTGGACCCTGGCTTTTTAACTTAAAGGAAAATTAGAATTTTTTTTTCTTCAAAGTTAAGCAGACGGTATTCAAGATATTAATAATTATAGTAAACATTCACAGAAAATATTAAAATCTGTTTGGAATTAATATAATTTCAGTTTTTTAACTACATTAATGGAAATAACTAATTTCTACATCAAATATATAACATACTTTAGTATATTTTCAGAATAACATTTATTATGTTTTTAAATAAAATACCTTGCGAAGGAAGAAAAGTTAAAGGGAGATAGTGAAAACATACAGAAGAGAAACTATACTAACTTTTAACAATTTATTCATGCTGGGCATCAGCAACTCATCTGAAAAGATGAAAGCCTTTCTAATTGCTTCCTTTCAGATCCAAAGGTCAACAGGCTCTGGCTCTTTAGCTTTGTGTTGCATTTGCTTTTACTCCTTATAAACAACATGTTTTTATTTATTGCTTTAGTTAGTCCATCCCAACTGAAGTCCAGTATCTTTGGATTTTCTTGTTTTTTTGTGATAACATTCCATTAGATAGAATTTTTAGCTTTTTTAGTGATAATGAGTCTTTGTATGGTATTAATATTTTCATTTTTCTGTTTACTAACAGTACAAAATGCTATGCATTACTCTGGGAATGTTATGTCAGGTTGTATGTTTTTTACTTTAAGCCTATGTATATGGAATTTAATTTTCTTAATATTGTTTCATAATATTAGAGCATTTTTCACCACTTTACAATTAAGTGGGTTTTCATTGCTCATCTTTGTGATTATTCAGCTGTTTGGAATCTATGTAAAATCCTTCCAAAATTTGTCATATTAAAAAAAAATAAAGTCAATGTAAAACTTAATTACTTCTGAAATCATAAAAGATGTCATATCACTGGCTTTTTCTATGCAAACTGGAAGAATTTTTAAATTTTTTTATATTAATTACAATTTATTCACTTTGTAGTTCAGCTGTAGCCTCCTTCCTTATCCCTTCCCATTCCCACCTTCCCTCCCTCATTCCTCCGGTGCCCCTCTCCAAGTCCACTGATAGGGGAGGTCCTCTTCCCCTTCCATCTGACCCTGGCTTACTTATCAAGTATCATCAGGACTGGCTGCATTGTCTGGAAGCATTTTTTTTAATGTCCATCTCCTTTTTGTCTTGTCCACTATGCTGTCTATCACTCAAATATCTTACAATTACAATGATGAATAAATGAATAACTTTGGTGTTTAGCTCTAGATGATAACAGCTTGTAAACAGGTGAGTTTTTAGTCACTGTGACTTCAATGTAAGCTTATCACTAATTAGTACTTTAACATTAAATAGCCCTACAACTTGCTTTACCATGTATAGAATTTTTTTTAATTTATTTTTATTTTTTAATAATATATAATGTTATTATATTATTATTATTTATAACTTATTCTCTTTGTATCCCAGTTGTAGCTCCCTCCTTCTTCCTCTCCTACCTTCTTCCCTAGTCCATTAATAGAGGAGGTCTTCCTCCCCTACTGTCTGATCCTATCTTATCAGCTCCCATCAGGACTGCCTGAATCCTCTTCCTCTGTGGGCTGGCTAAGTTGCCCCACCAGGAAGAAGTGATCAAGGAGCCTATAACCAAGTTCATGTCAGATACTGTGTCTTCTCCTCTATTAGGGAACGCACATGGAGACAGCTGTCTATAGGCTACATCTGAGCAAGGGATCTAGGTCCTTTCTATGTATGGTCTTTGGTTAATGCATCACTCTGCAGCCCCCCCCCCAGCCCTGTTTTTTTGTTTTGTTTTTATTTGTTTGTTTGTTTGTTTTTGTTTTTGTTTTTTTAGCTTTTTGGCTTTTTGTTTTCCTTGTGTGGCTCCTATCCCCTCCGGTCCTTTTATATCCCCCTTCTTCCATAAGACTAAAGATTCCCTGGGAAACATCCAGATTGGTATTGGGTACTCCACAGTCACTTATTCTCTGCATGTTTGATCAGCGGTAGATCTTAATGTTAGTCTCTATTGGCTGGAATAATAAGCTTTGGCAAAAATGAGTTGTAAGAGTCAGTCATTTGGGAGTAAGGACATGTTTAGAGGCAGTGGGAGTCTATATCAGTGACAGTAGTCTGTTCTCCTCTAAGGTCTATGATTTCTCCAGCTCCAGGTGTTTGGTTGAGTTTGTAGGAACAGGCATGCCTTCACCTCACTGAGTGGGCTTCATGTCTATACAGAGAGCTATTTTTTATCCCAATGTGTAAGTGCCCCTGTCCCGTTGCTGAGATTTTATACTGTATAGTGTTCTAAGGCATCTCTTTGTTCTTCTTCTGAACTCTACCAGATATCCTTTGCAGACTTTTCTGTGTACACTTTGAATGACTTTTTATTAATTGAATTTTTTTCTCCAAGGCTACTGCTCTTTATTGAATCACATTAAATTAGTTAGTTAGAGTTAGTTTCTCTTTATTTAATATTGCAGATGGCTGCCAGTCTATCCTGATTCTGTTATTTGTGTTTGAATTAGGATATTCTTTTTTTTCCTATAATGTATGCCTGGATAATTTCATCATTTGTTTTTGCAGTAGGTGCTAGTCTTTGTTCCTTGCACAACAACCATAAATTTTGTTTGCAAAGCTTATAGTCCCTTATATTTTCACGTGTTTACTAAGTTGAAAGAATGGTAGTTACTTGGATCCTGAAAGGTACTGCTGCCTTTCCTTGAATTAATTTTCAACCACAGCTATGCTTTGCTCCCCAAAACAATCTGTCAAATTCAAATCTGGGAAATGGGAGAAAAATACTCTGTCCAGTGTCCAATACTTGGAAAGCTTCTCTAATTCTTCACACTGCATATAATGGCTTAGCTCACTTCCACTCCCTATTCTTCCTATATGTAGGCAAATCATGTACTAAAGTTAGTATCCCACGGCAGAACTGACTATGTGTCTTTTGGGCATGTTTGCAGTTATGTATAGGTGGTATTTTGCTCTCATTTGATTCTCACCATCTGTGTAACCTAAGACATTTGCACATATAACACCACAGATACACACACAAACATGCATGTTCACACTCATTCTGACATGAGAGGAAATATGAGATAGTTTATTCTTGAGTCAAATATGAGTTGCTGTAGCCCAAGAACACAAATCTGTTACCTCATGATAACAGTTTAAACAAAGTTTTTGCAATAATGGAACAAAGGAAGTTATAAATCCAGGCATATTTTTAAACATTTGTCAGACTATCTGCTTGAGAGGCTATATCAAAGCAAGAAAGTCTCTGCTGCAGGCCTCAGATGCTGTCTGATGATGTTTTGGCTCTTGGGTTGATAATCTGCCTCTGGACCTAAAACATTCCCACTTTTCACAATCCCAAAAGTTATAATCAATCCATTGGCCACTTAGGGATGTTTACCATAAATAACACTATTACTTTTGGGAAACTCAGTTCACACATTTTTACATTTACAGTTTCTATCAGATCTTGGATGAGCCAGTTGTTATGCATTATTGTGTAACTTTAGTAAACTTACTAGGGATTTACCAATGGTGCCAATCACAGTTTCTATTCCTTCCTCATGTCTACTTATTCTTGTAAATTTTCAAAACAAAAACAAATCAGAGAGCTTTATTATAATGAATATAAAGCTATAAAGGATTAAATTTATACAATGAATTCAAGTGTCCTGAGAATCTATATAATCCATTGCTTTGCTTTTTTAAATTGATGCCTGATTCTAACAGAATGTAACAGAATGTTCTACAGCCTTCTAGATTAACTCTGTTTTTAAATGTTTTGTGATATTAGTTTGACATACTTTTATGACACTTGAAATCATCAATTTATTAGATTGTAACAAAAATAATAAGACAGTCTTCTTCTAAATATTAGAGATAATATTGGGATTCAATGACATGATATTAAAAATATTTTTCGCAAACTTATTTCAGGAAAGGTTATTGGTATAAATGTTTTGTGTGTATTTCTATGCATATTTGTGAGATAGGAAAATCTATATCTATATTTGATGTAATAAAGGCAAAGACTGAAGGTTTAATTGAGTATATACACACTTTAATATACCGAACAGGAAAGTCAGAAAGTGTACTTAGGACACTAGACTTAATAGGTTTATTCTCATATTCTTTCATATGGTGGCTTTTTATATGTTCAAAATAGAATAGTAAAGAACACAGAGAAAGTAGATAAAAGATAAAGAAAATAAGGGAGAAAGAGAAAAACATGAGAGAGAATTGGGAGAGTAAAGAAATGAAGAGATAATAGAGAATCTGTACACCTAAAGAAACTAATCTAGAGGGAGGACTCTGGCTAAAATGCTCAATCCCCATCCTGAAAGGCAAAGAGGATGGACATCAGAAGAAGAAAACAGGAAACAAGTTAGGAACCTGCCACAGAGGGCCTCTGAAAGGCTCTGCCCTGTAGACTATCAATGCAGGTGTTGAGACTTATGGCCAAACATTGGGCAGAATTCAGGGAATCTTATGAAAGAAGTGGGAAATAGTAAGATCTGGAGAGGACAGGAGGTCCACAAGGAGAGCAATAGAACCAAAAAAATTGAGCTCAGGGGTCTTTCATGAGACTCGTACTCCAACCAAGTACCATTCATGGAGATAACCTAGAACCCCTGCACAGAGGTAGTCCATAGCAGTTCAGTGTCCAAGTGGGTTCCATAGTAATGGGAACAGGGACTGCCTCTGACATGAACTGATTGGCCTGCTCTTTGATCACCTCCCCCTGAGGGGGAAGCAGCCTTACCAGGCCACAGAGGAAGACAATGAAGCCACTCCTGACAGACTAGGATCAGAAGGAAGAAAAAGAAACCCTCCCCTACCAGTGGACTTGGGAGGGGCATGCGTGGAGAAGGGGAAGGAAGGAAAGGATAGGGAGGGGAGGAAGGAGGGAACTAGAGGGGGGATACAAAGTAAATAAAGTGTAATTAAAAATAAAATAAAATAAAAATTAAAAAAAAGAGAAGGGCGGGGTTGAGAGGGGAGGAGGGAAGGGCTAAAGCTGGGATACAAAGTAAATGAACTGTAATTAATATATAAAAAATAAAAATTTAATTTAAAAAAGAAAAGACAGAAGAAAAACAGAAAGTGAGAGAGACAGCTAAGTGAATAGAATAGAGATGGGAAAGATGAGGAAAGAGGGGGAGGAACAGACACATGGCAGAAAGCAACAGATGAAGAGAGGAGATTCAGAGGAAAGAGGGAGAGAGATAAGAAAGGTTGAAAGAGAGAGATAAGAAAGGTATGGAAAGAGAGGAGAGAGACAATAAATAGAGATGGCAAGAAAAGGAAAGGACAGACAGGAGAGAGAAACAGATGAATTAGTGAAAAAAATATACAGAGGTGTGAAAGAAAAAGGATACTGAAAAAGGATAGACTTGAAGAAGAAAAGAGAGGAGAAAAGAAGAAAAGAGAAGAGAAGGGAAGGGAAGAGAAGAGAAGAGAAGAGAAGAGAAGAGAAGAGAAGAGAAGAGAAGAGAAGAGAAGAGAAGAGAAGAGAAGAGAAGAGAAGAAAGGG
>REGO01000080.1:1503397-1542277 GCA_010120015.1 Rhombomys opimus | reverse complement strand
AGGGAAGGGAAGGGAAGGGAAGGGAAGGGAAGGGAAGGGAAGGGAAGGGAAGGGAAGGGAAGGGAAGGGAAGGGGGAGTGACATGTGGCTTCTTCTTCCATACAAAGCATTCTCCACTTATTAAAGACTTTGTCACTGGGAAACTTTTAAGTCCTGTTTCTGTTGCGTTTGTAATTTCTGGTTCTACAGTGATACTCTAGTATGGTTAAGATCAAACTGTTCCTCACGATATCTATTTTCTGATATATATTTATTTTTCACTTTGTTCTCTGATTTCTAGTAGAATTTGTATTGTGCTTTCAAATATTAGATTTCATTCAGGGTTTTTAATGTTATGCTGCTACGTAATAAGTTTAGACATTGCTTACAAACAGTTTTCCTGGTTTGACGAGCGTGTACTGTGGTTTCCTGAATGGGAGAATATATATTAAGCCAGTACGGTTGGTTCTGTAACTCTACAGCCAAGATGCTTCCCAATTCTGACTGCATTAGACTAGAATCCAGAATGTGAATTTACATGCTAGAAACAAATCAGTCTTGTCTTAGTAATAAAATGAGCTGGCTTTTATTGTCATTTTTTTTCTTCTTCAGTCGAAGCCTGAACCATCCTTATTAGGACAGTTTTATGGTGTAATTTTTTAATAGAGTAAAACCTGACATAAATCAATTGGAAATCGAACATTAAGCCCCTAAACCTTAAGTGACTTCACTCTCAACTTAACTACACAGTCTTCTTGAAATACTGACCTGTGACAAGTCATTACTTACTCCATGTAATGCTTGTCAATCACCTGAACAAACAATCAAGACATCTCATACAATATTATTCCACAAAACCCCAAGCAACACACAAGGGCGAAAGTTAAATATTTCAAGAACCACTGGCTTGGGACTTGTGTACTTGCATTTATTCTGACTCTGCTCATTTGACAACTCTGACTTCCTTTACATAGGTGCCAAATAAGCTTTCCTAAGATAAAGTGAGTGTTGCTGCTACCACATTTCAAGAAATGTGATCACTGACATCTCAATTCTACATGCTGGAATGGTATTAGTTTTAGGCCTAACATTAAAAAATGTGAGGATTTTTTCTTCATTTACTAACGAATTATCCCTAGTTGTGCCATCAGGCTTCTCAGCTACAGTCTTATCTATCTTACTGTCATCACTGGGTCTTAAAGATAATTTGAAACCTACATTAGATATTCTTTAAAATAGATTTTAAAGTACAGATTTGGAAAAGCACAGTAGAATATTTTTACAAATATTAAATCAATAGATACAACTGGCATGCATATCGGTACATACTGAATTAGAAACATTTTATAGGAAATGAAAGAATTATAGGTTGATATGTATGTTAATTTCTCTTGTATCTGTAAAAAGACATTTTAACAGGATGATTTTTTTGAGTTTTTATTTATTTATTGGTGTCATATTGCTTGTTTGAGCATTTTTAAAATTTTTATTATGAGCTACATTTTATTAACTCTCTATCCCAGCTGTATCCTACTCCCTCATTCCCTCCCAATCCTACCTTCCCTCCCTCATCTCCTCCCTGCCCCTTTCCAAGTACACTGATTGGGGAGGAACTCCTCCCCGTTCATCTGACCCTGGTTTATCAGGTATCTTCAGGACAGGCTGCAAAGTCCTCCTCTGTGGCCTAGCAGGCCTGCTTCTCCCTCAGAGGGGGTGAGGAGGTCAAAGAGCCTGCTATTGAGTTCATGTCAGAAATAGTCCCTGTTCCCCTTATTATGGGAAACCAACTGGTTACTGAGCTACCACGGGCTACATTCAAGCAAAGGTTCTAGGTTATATCCATACATGGTCCTTGGTTGGAGAAACAGTCTCATATAAGACCCCTGTGCTCAGATACATTTGGTCCTTGTGGAGCTCCTATCCTCTCCTATATTAACTCCCCCTTCTTTCATATGTTTCCCTGTACTGTGCTGAAAGTTTGGTTTTGGGTCTTAGTATTTGCTTTGATACACTGCTGAGTAGAGTCTTTCAGAGGCCCTCTGTGGTAGGCTCCTGTACTGTTACTTCTTTACTCCTACATCCAATGTTCATCCAGTTTTTCTTTCTAAGTGAAGATTGATCATTTTACCCCGGGGGTCTTCTTTCTTGTTTATCTTTTTAAGGTGTCTAGATTTTATTAAGTTTATCTTATCTTTCAGGTCTATATAAGTGAGTATATACCATGTTTGTCTTTCTCCTTCTTTTTCGTCACTCAGAATGATCTTTTCTAGATCCCACCATTTGCCTGCAAATTTCATGATTTCCTCCTTTTTTATTGTTGAGTAGTATTCCATTGTGTAAAAATACCACAATTTCTGTATCCATTCCTCCGTTGATGGACATCTGGGTTGTTTCTAGGTTCTGGGTATTACAAGTAAGGCTGCTACAAACATGGTTGAGCACATTTCCTTGTTGTGTACTTGAGCCTCTTTGGGATATATACCTAGGAGTGGTATAGCTGGGTCTTGAGTAAGCACTATTCCTGGGAAAGCGCCAGATTGATTTCCAAAGTAGTTGTACAAGTTTACATTCTCACCAGCAATGGAGGAGGGTTCCCCATTCTCCACAACCTCTCCAGCATGTGTTATTATTTGAGTTTTTTATTTTAGCCATTTTGATGGGTGTAAGGTGAAATCTCAGAGTTGTTTTGATTTGTATCTCTCTGATGTCTAAGGATGTTGAGCATTTCTTTAAATGTTTCTCTACCATTCTATATTCCTCTGCAGAGAATTCTCTGTTTAGCTCTCTACCCCATTTCGTAATTAGATTACTTGATTTATTGCTTTTTAACTTCTTTAGTTCTTTATATATTCTGGATATTAGCCCTCTGTCAGATATAGGTGAAGATCCTTTCCCAGTCTGAAAGCTGTCGTTTTGTTCTGACAACTGGGGCCTTTTTCTTTACAGAAGCTTTTCAGTTTCATGAGGTCCCATTTACTGATTGTTGCTCTTAGATCCTTTGCTGTTGGTGTTCTGTTCAGGAAGTTTTCTCTTG
This sequence comes from Rhombomys opimus, assembly GCA_010120015.1. Lineage (NCBI taxonomy): Eukaryota > Metazoa > Chordata > Mammalia > Rodentia > Muridae > Rhombomys > Rhombomys opimus. The sequence continues at coordinate 1,539,264 of REGO01000080.1, read as the reverse complement.
TTCCAATGAGTTCAAGGCTCTTCCCCACTTTTTCTATCAACAATTTAGTGTGTCTGGTTTTATGTTGAGGTCTGTGATCCACTTGGACTTCAGTTTTGTTCAGGATGATAAGTATGGATCTATTTGCATTTTTCTACATGTAGACATCCAGTTAGACCAGCACCATTTGTTGAAGATGCTGTCTTTTTTTCCATTGAATGGTTTTGTCATCTTTGTCAAAAATTAGGTGTCCATAAGTGTGTGGATTTATGTCAGGGTCCATTGATCCATCAGTCTGTTTCTATGCCAGTACAATGCAGTTTTTACTATTGTTGCTCTATAGTACAGCTTGAGATCAGGTATGGAGATACCCCCTGAAGATCTTTTCCTGTAGAGAATTGTTTTAGCAATTCTGGGTTTCTTGTTGTTCCATATGAAGACTATATTCAAGGTCTGTAAAGAATTGTATTGGTATTTTGATGGGAATTGCATTGAATCTGTATATTGCTTTTGGCAGGATGGCCATTTTCACTGTTAATCCTACCAATCCATGAGCACAGGAGATCTTTCCAACTTCTGATATCTTCTTCAATTTCTTTCTTCAGAGACTTAAAGTTTTTTTTCAAACAGGTCTTTCACTTGCTTGGGTAGAGTCACCCAAGGTAATTTTATGTTATTTTGAAGGGTGTTGTTTCCCTGATTTCTTTCTCAGCCCTTTTGTCTTTGGTATCCAGGAGGGCTTCTGATTTTTTTTTTTTTGAGTTGATTTTGTATCTAGCCACTTTGCTGAAGGTGTTTATCAGTTGAAGGAGTTCTCTGGTTGAATGTTTTCCATCGCTCATGTATACTATCATATCATCTGCAAACAGTGAAACTTTGACCTCTACACAGGATGAGTTTTAAACCAAGGATTTATTTTATTTTTAATTGTGTAGGGGAGGTGTGTATGTGTGAGTCTGTGTGTTTGTGTGTGTGTGAGTGAATGTTGGTTTGTCTTATGTGGTGTAAATGACTTTGGAGGCTTGAGGTTGTAAAATCCATAAAACTGGAGTTGCCGTAGGTTTTGAGCATCCAGATGTGAGTGCTGGGAACAGAGTAGGGACTGGTTCCTTTACAAGAACAATACATGTTTGTTTGTTTTTTTCATAATATTTTTATTGATTATTTAGAAATTTCAGGTCATGAACCTTCATCACACTCACTTCCTAGTCCCCCCAGGTCCACCTGTCACCCTTGTGACCTCCCACTAAAAAGAGAATAATAATAATAATAAGTCCAAATTTTCTTGCCTTTATACTCACTGGAAACATCTCCATAAAGAAAACTGATTCCATTTTTTAATTGAATTACTTGATTTGTTGTTGTTTAACTTTCTGAGTTCTTTATATATTCAGGATATTAGCCTCCTCTCAGATATAGGGTTGGGGTAGATCTTTTCCCAATTTGTTGTTTTGTTTTGTTGATAGTGTCCTTTGCTTTACAGAAATTCCTAGTAAGGGGAACATGGGGTGTCTCTGACATGAACTCAGTGGCTGGCTGGGGGAGCAGCTTTACCAACTCACAGAAGAAGACAATATAGTCTTTTTTGATCGGACCTGATGGCTATGGGCTTTTGGAAGGGAAGGATGACCTCCACTATCAGAGGACTTGGAGAGGAGCATGGGAGGAGAAGAGGGAGGCAGGGCGGGACTGAGAGGGGACAAAGAAGGGGCTACAGCTGAGATAGAGAGTGAATAAAATGTAATAAATATGTAAAAAATGGAAAAAAAGAAAACTGATTTCTTTCTCATTGGCACCCCTGCCAGAAGCCATCAACTGTGGGGAGTTATACTTTATCATCCTTACCATAATGCTTAAGAGTTCTCTTTGATGGTGTTCTGTCCAGGCTGTTACTTTTTTGGAGGGATGGGTAGGATAAGAGTAGGTGTTGTCCTAACGGCCTTCTATGTTCCTCTTTCTCAACTGTGAGTATGATGTCATCATTGCCAGAGCACAAGTCCCTTCCTTTCACTTTACTTTCATAGTGAGCATAGATCAGGGACTTCTATGTGGTATCCAGCATTAGCACCTGCCACAAAACTCAGCATGGTCTCTAGTGGCAGCTCAGACCATGGACACCAACATGGCCCCTGCTACAGCACAGACTACAGACACCATGGTAGCCCTTGGTGACAGAAAAGACCAAAAGCTTCCACATGACCTCAGGTGGCAGCACAGACCACTCACAGCAACATAGCTTCAGGCAGCAGGCATCCCACTGCCAAAAAACATGGCTTAAGGAGGCAGCACAGACCATGGACGTGAGCATGGACCTCAGTGGCCATGGATTTCAACATCACCCTGGGCTGCAGTAAGACCATGGGCGAACAGCACATATTCATAACCACTGAGCTATATATGCACTTTCTGATTCATGTGCTTTTAAACTGCAGCCTTTGGCCCAGTTAATACTTTATAGAATTTCACCTTAGGAAGTTATGGACACTTTACTGAGCAGTTTAGGCAAAAGAATGCCAACACCAAAACTTATTCAGAATGATAGGGCTTGAATACTAATAGCCATTAATTATTAAGGGGTGTGTTAATCATACCTCTTTATAGCTGAGCAAGGAAAGAATGTGTGGTCATTAAATGAATATTGGGAATAATGAAAGACTGGAAAGGAGTCTTCAGACTTATGTATCACACCATTCCAAACACCCATGTATTATTCACTAAAAATGATACTTTCTGGCAGAATAATTCCAGATAATTTCTACATTTTATACTGCAATGGAGCCATCTATACATCTAGAATGTTTTCATTCATTAAGATACAATATCTAGGGGCAGGCGAGGTTGCTCAGTACTTAAAGTGCTTTCTCGTGTGGGGACTGAAGGCAGGTGTAAACGTCTGGTGAGTATGCAGAAGTTCTGAAGACAGACTAGAAATGCTAACTAGACTAACAATTTCATTAAGATCTGGGCTTGATTGATAGACTCTACCTCAAGAAATGATTTCACATATCAACATCAGGCCTCCAATCACACGAAAACATATAGACTTAGCCATTGACATGTGTGCCTACATACACAACACACACACACACACACACACACACACACACACACACACACACATCAATGAAAATGGAATAAGCAATAACATAGCAGTTGATAATTACCACGATTTGTTGAGCCTGGACTATGATGCAGGCAATTTTCCAAACTAACTTTTTTAGGATGAAAGAAATTGTTAACTTAACAGTACACAAAAGTGTAAAGATATGAGTGCAGCTGTCTCTCCCTTGGGCGTCTCATGGTTGTGAAGCTCTCCGTAGGGAATCCTGTTCCTGGCAATTGACAAGATATCTTCCCATGCATCTTTGAGATTTCTGATTCAAAGGAGACAGGAGAAGCTGCTGGGTCAATAACTATAAGCCCAGGTGCAGCAACTACTCTTCAAAGTAGAGATGATTCATGAGTGCTTCAGGTAAGGCTTTAAGAATGTGCTGAAACGTGCCGAGTCTTTATAAAGTTACTCAGGGCTTGGAGCAGTGGACCACTAAAATGCATGGAGTCCCACTGATTAAGAGAAAAAAGCAGTTCTCTAACTTCCTCCACTCACAGTAGACAAAGCCACCCATCATGATGTTGTGTCACATGGGTCCTGATAATTGACCTGAAAATGGTCACCATTGTTCACTTACGCTGCAGTCATCTGTTCATTGCCTATTCATTTAATCCTTAGCATCTGTTATAAGAAACTGCCAAAAAAGAGTCTGGTGAGCTGGAAAGATGGATTGGAAGATAGAGTGCAGGTTGTATTAGTGGAAGGGCTTGAGTTTAGGACTCTAGAAAACATAAAAAATTTTCAATGACAGCATGTGTCTGTAATCCCAGCACTTCTATACTGCAATGGGAGGTTGATGCCCAAAAGCTCACAGGCTAGCTAGCCTGGTTTACACAGTAACATACAACACGTAAACCTATTGCGGACAATGCAGAAAGCAAAGATCAAAATTCTACAGTTGTTGTTTGATTTCCACACATACTCCTATGTTCACATGTGTTTGTACACATATGCACATACAAACACCCACATACATGCATACACATACATATACACACACATACACATATATACACACAAACACATACATGCACTCAAACATAGACACATGTACACATACATACATGCATATACACGTATACAAAACATGCACACACGCACACACACACACACACACAACTCTAAAAGTAGAAAGAGAGAATTTGTTTTCCAGTTTTCCAGGGGGGTTGAGCACCACTAGAAAGAGTGTGCACTAGAAAGATGCTCGCTTGCTTTCACTGACCCCTGGCTCTTCTGCTGTCAGCCCTGAGCACCACTAGAAAGAGTGTGCACTAGAAAGATGCCCGCTTGCTTTCACTGACCCCTGGCTCTTCTGCTGTCAGCCCTGAGCACCACTAGAAAGAGTGTGCACTAGAAAGATGCCCGCTTGCTTTCACTGACCCCTGGCTCTTCTGCTGTCAGCCCTGAGCACCACTAGAAAGAGTGTGCACTAGAAAGATGCCCGCTTGCTTTCACTGACCCCTGGCTCTTCTGCTGTCAGCCCTGAGCACCACTAGAAAGAGTGTGCACTAGAAAGATGCCCGCTTGCTTTCACTGACCCCTGGCTCTTCTGCTGTCAGCCCTGAAAGTCACATTCTACAGACTCCCCTTTAGTCTCACCCGTTCAGAAGTGCTGGGAAGTGTGTACTGCACAAAGACTGTGGAAACTCCATCTAGAATGACAGGCAACAAATGTGGTGAACCATTGAAGAACTAAACAGACCTTTCATAAATCTGCAAATCCTACCTGGAAGCTGCCTGAAAACCCCGAAAGAAGTTCCTGTGGAAGAGGAAGAAAACATGGTGTCATGCTGCTCAGAGCACTCTCTCATGAACTTCATTTTAGTTGAAGTAATAAATAGCACTTGAATCAATTCATCTGCCAGTCACACCCACTTTTAGGCTTCGAAGCTCATCCAGAAAGCTCCCTAGGTTAAAAGGGGAGGCTCCCACACAGAGGCTAAATGCATGGCTAGGAAGTGATAGAAGATACTAGAATGGAGAATCATATTCCCAGTTGCTTTCTAATTTTGACATTCCATCATGCTAAGGGGAGTCAGAAACAAGAAAGACAAGCAGTTGCCTGCTTCTATATTCTTTGACTTAGAGTGCTTTATTCATTTCTCATTCATTCTACAATATCAGTTTGAAATCTTGACCAACTAACATAAAGATGTGAAGTCATAACGGAACTGAATTTCGGATCTTCTAATTTCCAATAGGCATCCATACGTAAACCCATCCACCCATCAATCTATCGCTCTGTCCATCCATCCATACATCCACCCACCTACCCAGCCATGTGTTTGCATTTATTTCAAGGCAAACACTTCATTGCAGTGAAGGAAGTAAGACTTTCACATTGAACAAGCTGTTATAATTGGCAGCAGGCTGTGTCATGCCTAAGTGCAAAGGAAACATCACCTGTGTTCTCCTGCTCATGTTGATGGAGCTCTCTTGACTTTACCCATGCTTTCTTCTGATTTTAGAGAACACAACCCTGTTCTCCCCACCAATGGCACACACTTGAGAAACCATAAGCAAAATTTATACTTATTTGTTTCACTTGTTATCTGCTTATAATACACCCAGCCTCCTTAGCTATATCCATTTCTTTTCACCAAGAATCCACAGAAGAAAAATAAAAGTTGGCCCAAACACTCTCTCTCTCTCTCTCTCTCTCTCTCTCTCTCTCTCTCTCTCTCTCTCTCACACACACACACACACACACACACACAAAAACAAACATACACAAGCTCTCTGTTTCTGTCTGTCTCTTTATCTCTATCTCGATCTGTCTGTGTGTCTGTCTGCCTCTCTCTCTAAGTCTCTCTCTCTCGCATTCATTCAAAAACAAGGCATGTCCCAACCCCAAGGGAAAGTAAGTTTAAAAAAAATGTCATGAATAAGCAGCTTACCCTTTAAATGATGCAATGTCAGAAAAGAACAGTTCCTTTTATATTTTGACCTTGACAGAAAGAAGAGTTTTAGGACGAAAGTCAAGGTTTCCTCCAAATAACATCTAATTTCCATCTTCTGGTTCTAACCTAAATTTCTGATTGAATTTTTTCTTGCATTGTGTGTGTGTGTGCGCGCGTGTGTGTGCCCATGCGTGTGCGTGCATTCTGTGTGTGTTCATGAATGATTGCAATAACATATATGTGGAGGCAAGAGGATGATATCCCTTAGTCATTTCTCTTTTCCACCAGGTGGGTTGTGGGCATTTGAACTTGGATATTCAGGTTTAGTTTAGTAGCACACACATTTACCCATGGAGCCATCTTTCTGGTAAACTCTGTATTTAAATTCATTTATTAAATTATTGCACCTTAATTTCTAGGTTACATGACAATGTTTGCCAGTTCTTAATTATAGTTTTAGTGTCACTCTATCTATAACCTTCTTTAAACACCAATGCCCCTTTTAAAATGCAAATTCTTGTTGACGCATTTTTTCACTTACATCTTCATTTTCATGTTTGAATATATTGCAATATATGAACTCATCCTACTTCTAACACTTCTTAATTATAACATAGTAGTTTTCTTATTTCTTTCTAGAAATCGTCTTTGTTTCTGTCTGCCTACTTCATTTGAATGATTCACAGAGTTCCTTCTCTGTTTGCTTTTACCAACAGCACTTCTTTTACTCTTTTATTAATAAAGTTTTAAATGGTTGTTCTAATATTTTGTGACTGGTTTTCTGTTTGCTAATACTGTTTTCTTATGGCATTTCAGCTCCGTTCGTGGTGTTTATAAATACAATCATTTATAACTGAATGCTCACATTTAAAGTGACTTTTCATTTTTTCCACATAAAATACCTTTGGGAGTCCTTTAAGCACTAAGGAGGAAGCCTGGGGTTCGATTTCTTTAGAAGTTAAGCTTCCTGCAGCTAATGGGAACACTGCTTTTCTAATCCTTTCTTCAGAGATGGATCAGCTCTTCTAAATGTTCTGCTTTACATAAGGGCTCAATTCCAGCTTTGCCAAATATAGAACCTCCTCCTCCCGGTGCGTCCTCTGTCCCAGCGCACAGAGCCCTTGGCAGAAATGAGAAACCTTGGCTTGAGGGTCCCACCTGAGAAAGTCTTTCTTTGCTTCAGATGCACGTACATGTGTACATAGGATACGATTTCTTATTATTTAGCTTCTTTAGGTCTGTGGATTGAAGTATGGTGGTAGTATTGTATGGCTGATATTTGCTTATGAGTGAGACTATATACCATGTGTGTCCTTTTGGGTCTGGGCGACCTCACTCACTGTGCTTCTTTTCAAAATTTGAGAAGGGCTAGATGGTCAAGGATCTTGCCGCTAGGCCTGCCAGTCTTAGTGCAATCCCAGAAACTCACCACTTTGAAGGAGAAAATCCATTCCCACAAACTGTCCTCTAACCTCCACAAAGATGCTTTAGCATGTGGAATCCACACAACTGCACACTAATGCACACAAAGATAAATTAATCATTTAATTAATCAATATAAATGTGGAAGCAGCCTTGTCATCCGGGGACCAAGTGCTCAAACAACTGAGCCTGTGGGGAACACACATTCAAACCACATCAGTGTTAAAAGCGTCAGGTCTGCACTGCAGACCTGCAGAAAGCCATAGACCCAATACTTCCCTGTGTTGACTGACATCAACTAGCTTTTTAGTAATTCACAAAAATGTCGAGAATAGTAACTTTCCTCATTTCCCATGAGTCAATTCTGAAAGTTTTAAGTTATCTGAAACAAAATATCTTGCTGCGTATTTTGTGTAATTAAATAAATTAGATGTCAACTGTGGGCCACTACAAGCTTTTGATAATTAAATGCTTCCATTGTCACTGGGGACCAAAAAAAAGGCACTCTTTAAATCAAGAGTGTAATTATTTTTCCTGACAAGGTTTCACAAAGCTTGATTGAGTTTTCTGTCTGCATACATGTGGGCTGACAGTTTGCCTGTACGGTGTGTTCCCCTAGGCAAATATCTAAAAGTGCTCCTAAGGTTTAGGATTAATGAGAACAAGTACTGTTAACCCTAAAAATGCTCCTTTTGCTCCAGGAAATACCAACCTGGAAGGTTTTAGAATGATATTTCTTATCATGAAATAAAAACAAGATTTTAAAAACAAAGCCCAATGCTTTTTAAATTAGATGTAATGTGGGAATGTATTCTTCAACCTTTCTCATGATCCTAACTGCACTCTATTCATATTTTAAAAAAGATAAAATGACTTTAATAACTTTTTTACATGAAATTGGCATTTTTATTTGTTTTTTATTTATTCACTTTACATTCAGATTGTAGCCTTCTCCCTTTTCTCTTCCTGATCCCACATCCATTCCTCTCTCCCCCATCTCTCTCCAGTAGTCTTCAGAAAGAAGGAGCCCTCCTCCCACATCAACTGACCACAGTCTACAAGGTCTCATCAGGACTGCCTGAATCTTCTTCCTCTGTGGCCTGGCAAGGTTTCCCTACTAGGGGAAAGTAATTAAGGAACAGGCAATAGAGTCCATGTCAGAGACAGACCCTGGTCCCCCTTACTAGAGGTGCCAACTGTTTATATCTGAGCAAGATGCCTACGCCTTCACTATGCATGGTCCTTGGTTGGTGAATCAGTCTCCAGAGGCCACCCTGGGCCCAGATTTGTTGGCTCTGTTGGTCTTCTTGTGGAGTTCATGTTTCCTTTGGGTTTACTATGGTCCCCATTCTTCCACTCCCTGTGCTCTGCCCAAAGTTTGGTTGTGAGTTTCAGCATCTGCTTTGATCCCCTGCTGGGTAGAATTTTTCAGAGGGCATCTGTGCTAGGCTCCAGTCCTGTTCCCTCTCTTCAACCAGTTCGCCCTTCTGAAAGAGAATCAAGCATCCCATCGAGGATCTTCCTTGTTAATTAGCTTCTTTAGGTCTGTGGATTATAGTATGGTTGTACTGTTGTATGGCTAATATTTGCTGATGAGTGAGAATATATACTATGTATGTCCTTCTGGATCTGGGTGACCTCACTCACTGTGCTTCTTTTCGAAATGTGAGAAGGGCTAGATGGCCAAGGAACTTGACCACTAGGCCTGCCAGTCTTAGTGCAATCCCAGAAACTCACCACTTTGAAGGAGAAAATCCACTCCCACAAACTGTCCTGTAACCTCCACAAAGATGCTTTAGCATGTGGAATCCACACAACTACACACTAATGCACACAAAGATAAATTAATCATTTAATCAACCAATATAAATGTGGAAGCAGAGCAAATAGTCACTTCACTGCACCCTTTGCACTTAGGAGAGTTGGCAGTCTAGACTCTAGGTCTGCGACCAATTGTTTCTCAGTAGGTGGTGAAGGGCCACCTTCCCATAGTCTCAGGAAGCACAGGTGCAGCACTTCAATGGCCGGGAAGAACTCAGCACTCACCAGCTCGTCTCTGCACTTGTTTCTCTAATGAGGAAGTCACCTGCGAGCTCTGAATGTATTAATGAGCTAGTAGGAATTGCAAGGCAGAGGAAATCTTACAGGAAGTCAATAAAGGAGGATGAAGAATGAATCGTAGAAAAATAACTACAGAGCAGTTACTCACATGTACTGCTTTATAGAAAACACTGAAGTTTTGACTGTTCTTTGTCTAACGAATGAATGAACCAGGACACAGGAAGTGAAATGCTTCCAACGTTGTTCATGGGTGAATGGTACACCTGCACGATGTTGCTGAATAAGAACTCTGTGGGCTGGCTCCCTATCTCTAGTGGGGGATCAATGAAATAATCCTGTAGAATGTTCATGGAGACACCTGTTGAGATCCATTGAAGGTCAAAGTGGAAATCTTTCATGGCTTCCCTTGACAATTTATGTAAAAATAAATAACCCTGAAATTAAGGATGCTAATTCTGCTGCTAATTAAGGATGTAAGCAGAAAAAACTAAAGTATATATGATTTCTAATTTTCTTCCTTGGCTCTTTCTAAATAATGGCTGTATTTAGAAATATCTTCCTGCTTGGGTGCATGCTTAAAGACTTCAATCACCTTATTTTTTAACTGCCAATTATAAGCAAGTTTATTATTGGTATATGTTTACTTATAACAAAAATTTAAGGCATATGTGATTGTGATTATGCAAAAGTTGTAGGTGGAACAAAAATTTCAGCTGATATATGCTATAATATATGGTCCCCTAAACAAGACCACCACAATGACAATGTGGGTTGACATACCAACAAGGGTGAAGGATTTTCAAGCCTCTCAAATCCAGACCTCAATTCAGAGCTACAAGAAATAATGGCTCCTAAACAGGAGAATTGGTCCTTTCCAGAGATGAACCCCAGGATAGGTTACCCAATCCCATGTGTTGGCCTTGAATACATACTTATACAACCAGTGCTAAACAGGTTCAGTAGTGTGTGTGTGTGTATGAATCTATGTGTATGTGTGCATAAAGCAATAATAATTAAAGATGTGGTCATGAATGAGAGCGTAGATGCACAGGAGTTGGAGGACACAGACATAGTGACGAATATTATACAGTCTACTCATGTGAAATTCTCAGAAAACGTTGTTATTTTTTAAAAGATTTAAAATTGTTCCAATTATATCACAATGAACCATAAAAGTAAGACATCCTATTCCTTAATTTGCTTACAATACTGAATGTATTTTAACTTTCCTTGCATTAAATGTTGCTTAGGGGTGTATTGGTAGAACGCTTGCCCATGTGCTGGTCAATGAACACATGAGTATATTAGCAGCATTGTCTTAGTGGGTTATAAAAAGAGACATGATGTCTTGAGGCAGATTTTAAAGGAGACATGTTGGCTAACAACATGGAGCTCGTTGAAGAGAGTGAAGGTTAGCAATAAGAAATACATATGTGTGTGTGTGTGTGTGTGTGTGTATGTGTAACTTAAAATAGAGTATACGAGTACATATTTACTCTGCTCAGATCAACTGAATTCACAGTTTCTGCACTTAGTTTTTATACAATGTCACAAATAATAGTTTTTGTGTTACTGTTGTTATTTCTGGCTTAGTAATATAGTATAATATATGAATGTTTTCTTTTGTGTAACAGTGGTGGCTTAGTCATTTTCCATCTCAATATTTGCAAATAATGTTGCAATGAACAGAAGAGTACAGATATTTATTCACACATCCACACATCATCTCATCTATTGTTTTAAATTTGTAACCAGATGCAGCATTTCTAGCTCATGGTATCTAATGATTGTGATTGGCTAATATGGGAATGGTGCATTGATGTAGCTATTGCAGGCAAGCGAACAGGCATAGAGAATACAGTAATGGTTTCTGGGAGTGTGGAGTATAAGAAATTAGATTTTTAGTGGCTATAAAGTTTCAAAAATACTACAAGAGTATGATATAGAAATTTTTATTACAACAAGGTATCTATAACTAAGGGTCACAAGGAAATTTGGGGAGCTGTTGATATGTCTACTGTTCATTCTTTAGAATGCAGTGGTGCTATCCGGAATGATTTCTATGTACAAACCCATAAAACTAGACTCTACATGAATATATACACACAATACACACATATATAATACACATATATATTACACACATATATATATATATACATTTATATATATATTACACATTTATATATGTGCATGTGTGAGTTCATGTTTGTGTTCATATGTGTGCATTAGTGTGTTTCTGTGTGTGTTCATGTGATGTTTATAATACTTCAATAAAACTGTTTCTGAGAGTACATGCAGTTTTCAGTCTAATAATAGATGAAAGTGAGACACAAAAATATAAGTAAAAGAAGGGAGAAAAAGACCAAAATATAGTAATCATGGCAATTCATGAGGACAGAGCAATTGACGTGATTGAATATAGTTTTGAATTACTTAATACTTCAGCATCATAATATACATTTTAGATATTTTTCTGTCACGGTTGATTAAAAAAAAATTCTGGGTCAGACGGAAAGGGAGGAGGACCTCCCCTATTATTGGACTGGGAGAGGGGCTTAGGAGAAGAAGAGGAAGGAAGGGTGTGATTGGAAGTGGATGGGGGAGGGTGCTACAGCTGGGATATAAAGTGAATAAACTGTAATTAATAAAAATAAAATTAAAAATAAAAAACTATGACAAAAGTAAGTCATGGGAGAAAGTATTTATTTTAGCTCTTAGTTCAAGGTAAAGTCCATGATGCTGGAACGTATGAGCAACAGAAGTTTGAAGCAGCTGTGTCATTTCATTGACAATCAGCAAACAGAAAACAGTGTGATCCAGTGTCCATGAACTGTGATCCCATCCGCAGTTGAGACTAATCTTCCTATATAACTTAACTTGAGAGAATCGCTCATAGATACCCAAAGGAAGTAAAATAGTGCCCGACAGGAGTGCCTAGGTGATTTTAGATCATGATTTACACTAATCTTCAAACCATGCACAAAGAGATCTCACTAGCCACACCTTTATCTAATCTGCAAGACTGTTTTATAGTTGCTGAATGTTTTTCTTTTTAATGTGTTGGTATCATTTTTATTTATCTACATGCATGTTTATGGCCAGATGACTGTATTCCATGTACGTATACATGTTTATAGAGGTCAGAAGAGGGAGTTGTTAGAGTCTCTGGAGCTGGAGATAACATAAGCTGCCCAACGTGAGTTTTAGGAATCAACCTACTAAGATCCATTGCAAGAAAAGGAACAGTTAACTTCGGTCATCTCCTCAGCCATTATGGTTAATACCTAAAATATATAACTATATGCATATGTATATATATGTATGCAAATGTATATGTTAGTTGTTAATCCTCCTATTGGTTATAGTCACTGTAGGTATGCAGAGGCAAAGCTTAGTCCCAAATAATGACAAGCAGCATTTTGTAGGGTAAAACTTAGTAAGTGGAAGTTTCTAGACCATCCTTAAATATGACCCCTAATTCAGTTCAAAAAGTACGTGCAGGAGTGCAGGTTCAATATTGCATTTTGAGAATTTGCAGGGCTTCATTTTGCTTGTGAAAGTTTATTATTTAACATAAAAGGGGCAAAGGAAGAAAATAAACAGGAGAAAAAAAAAAGAAAGATTTGAGTGATAACACTATAGTACTCTGAAGTTTTTGCAGTCTCTTTTTAAAAATAAAGTTCCAGACAAAAGTGATTTTTGTTGACCTCCTATTCCTGAAATTCTGATCCTATCACCACAGCTTCATACTCTTTTGAGTTCCTGTTGGGAAAAATTTCCCTCCAGTTTGCCCAGGCTTACTTAACAACTGACCTCTACTCTGTTATGGAAGGCTCAACTCTGTTAAAACACTCTTTTATTCTTGGCTAAGCAGATGACATCCAAGTGGCAGAAAACAAAAAGATTAAAGTTAAAATTAATGAGGAATGAATACAAATAATCAGCCTTGCTTGGAGAAAAACAATATCTCTAGAGCAGTCTATTGATTTTCTTCATCAACTTGATAATGTGTGTTCTTGAAGGCTCTGTGCAGTCGGCAGAGCAACACGCAGCACCAGGATGAAGCCAGAAAATGATTGGGGAGGCCTCATGGGAACTCAGGTTCAGCGATGTGTGAGACGCTGGCAGGTGGGCACTCAGTGCTGAGCAGTGAAGTGTGCAAACCTGATGAATGGCCGTCCACCAAGTCATAGGCAGGAGTTCCAACATGCATCTTACACCTCAGATTTTCCCCTAAAACCGGACAGTCCTTACTCATAATTCTCAGAGTTTTTTAAAGCTCCCTGACAAAAGAGTTTTCATAGTTTTCATATAGGAGATATGTGTAGCAAGCACTAACTCAGCACCCACAGCAGAATGCTAACATGGAAATACTTTCTGGACAGAAAGAAATCCAGTGAGAAGTTTGTTATTTGTTCCTTCTCCTTCTCTTTCTTCCTCCTTCTCTCCTTCCATCCCTCCTTCCTCCCTCTCTCTCTGTGAATGTAAATGTTTATAAATAACTGTATTTTTTCATGACTGTGACTTTGTTCATAGGCAGAAGTAGAGAAGAAGACAGCATTGGGTGTCCTATTCCATCACTTTTCAACTTATTTCTTTTGAGTCAGAGACTTTCAGTGTGTCTGGAGGCAGCCAGCTACACTCCTGTCCCCCACTCAGTTGTTATGCTGGGTCTTATTAATGCACAAGATACTACACTCTACTTTCTACATGGGTGCTGAAGATTTGAACCCAGATGCTTGTACAGGTGACTTTACCAGCTGATCCATATCCTCAGCCTAACTTCCCTTTTTTATTGGGCCACAGAGCCTAAGACATTGATGAACACTAGATTGGTGGCTCCCAACCCTCTAATCCTGTAACCCTTTCATACAATTCTTCGGGTTGTGGTGACCCCATCCATAAAATTATTTCCTCGTAACTTCATAACTGTAATTTTCTACTGTTATGAATCATAATATAAATATCTTATATGCAGGATATCTGATATATGACACTTTGTGCATCCCAACTGACAGATTGAGACCCATTGCTCTAGGTGAATCCTGTTTATGTGAAGGTTAGTGACAATAGAAGTGAGAGGCAACTGTAGAACTTTACTGAAGTGTTCTGGTGGCCCCAACGAGGGAATAACACAATACATAAAAATGAAATGAAATGGGATATCTGACTTATTGCTATGTGGCTGAAGTACTTATTTTAACATGTAGTCAGGGACATACTTTTTTTTCTTTTCTTTTCTTTTCTTTTTTTTTAACTTGGATAACAAGGAAAATTTATTGATTGTACAAGAAGTCCCAGAAAAATGTGGACCCAGTTCAACAATTTTTTAACTACCAGTTTAATAACATCTTAGGAAGTTCAGCCAAATTTTATCTTTCTGCTCTATCTTGTGCTCATCATCCTTGTCTTCAGATCACAGCACAGCTGCATCAGATGTCAAAAACCAGAAGAAAGGATTAATGGGAAAATATTACTCAGAAATTTCCCAACATACATCCTTCCTCATCTCACAGGGACAAAATGGGGAGTTACCCATTCAGTTACAAATTAGTGGCAAGGAAATTGTAATTGTTATGAGTGGGTTAGCATAACATGTATGGAGTTATTCCAAGTGTTTGAAAAATGGACAGCTAGATGAAATCAGAATTCTTAAAGCAAGGCAGTGGCTGACTGGTACCCAGACAACCATGTTTGTTCTACCATCTGTCACTGAAGCTGAAGGTATAGGCAGTATGATTCTGTTGTTGACAAACCATCTGATTATTATTTTTTAATCCAGAAATCTAGATGTTTATGCAAGATCTCACTATTTAAAACTTATTTCTAATAAAAACAGTTTTAAAAAAAAGACTCAGGGGGTCAACATCTTTGATTTATACCAAATAAAACACATCTGCAATCCAAACCCGGCCAGCAGGTCACCAGCTTGTAACTGCTGGTTTATGTTCATTTCTTTAACTGAAACATTCTCTATTTAGAAAGGAAGCTCGCTTCAAACATTCAGTAGTTGGCATATAAATATCTGTGACTAGAAAAGATTATCCTGAGTGAGGTATCCCAGAAGCAGAAAGACACACATGGTATATACTCACTCATATAGACCTATAAGATAGGATAAACATAATGAAATCTCTACACCTAAAGAAGATAAACAGGAAGGAGGACCTGGGGTAAGATAATCAATCCTCATTTAGAAAGACAAATGGGATGGACATTGGATGTAGAAGAAAATAAGTAACAGAACAGGAGCCTACCACAGAGGGCCTCTGAAAGACTCTACCTAGCAGTGTATCAAAGCAGATACTAAGACTCATAACCAAACCTTCCACAGAGTGCAGGGAATCATATGAAAGAAGAGGGAGTTAGGAAGACCTGGAGTGGACAGAAGCTCCACAAGGACCAAATATATCTGGGCACAGGGGTCTTTTATGAGACTGTTTTTCCAAACAAGGTCCATGTATGGATATAACCTAGAACTTCTGCTCACGTGTAGCCCAAGGTAGCTCAGTATACAAGTGGGTACCCTAGTAAGGAGAACAGGGACTATTTCTGACATGAACTCAATGGCAGGTTCTTTAACCTCCATTCCCCCAAGGGACAAGCAGCCCTGCTAGGCTACAGAGGAGGACTTTGCAGCCATTCCTGAAGATACCTGATAAAACAGGGTCAGATGAATGGGGAGGAGGCCCTCCCCTATCAGTGGAATTGGAAAGGGACAGAGAGGAGATGAGGGAGTGAGGGTGGGATTGTGAGGGGATGAGGTAGTGGATATAGCTGGGATACAAAGTTAATAAACTGTAACTAATATTAACAAAAATTTTTTAAAAAGTTTAGACACACTTCTTTCTTAATGTAACCTGTCCTTCCCTCTTGCTGTGCTTTGACTGTGAATTGTCACCCCACAGAGTCATGAGTTTGAACAACTGACTCCCAGCAAGTGGTATGTCTGAGAGGCTCTGAAACCGTTAGGAGGTAGAACTTAGCTAGAGAAAGTAGGTCCGAGGCAGGGGAATACCTCTTGGCATATAGTTGGGCACCAATTTCCATCTAATTGTTCTATGCGTATTGATGTAACCAGGCACCAACAATGGACGCTCACGGTCTCGGTTTTCTGGTCCGAATGGACTATATTCCTTTAGTCTGTGAGACAAAAGAAGTCAGTCTTGAAACATGGCATTAGGGCACTCAAATCTAATTAAACTCAGTGGATCATATCAGAAAGAAGACACAAAAGTTCTGGGAGGAACTTGGGAGGTTAGACTTTCAGTAGGAGAGGGCAGCAGATGAGAGAGGGGTATTGGAAAGGCAAACATGACTTAAATTCATTATAAACAATGTATGAAACTTCAATAGAGTAAAATAATGGGTACAAAAGTTCTTACATTTCTTCCTTTCAGTCATTTGGTCCTAATAATTGCATCTTCTTTGCAGCCTTCTTTTAAAAATATTATTCTTATTTCACAGTAAGTACGAGTGTAAAGGTTTAGCTTCATTTCTGTGGCTCAAATTAACAATTCTCATCTGTAAGGTAGCTAGTGTGGGAACTTGTGCTAAGAACAATGCCAACTAGTTGTTTATGCTCTGAGAAAAGGGGAAGAATGATGGCACAGGAAAGAGGAAATTCCCCACACTCTCAGCAAGCTGCTTAAATAAATGCCCCTACCTTCACTGAGTTCTCACAAAAGTCACACATTCATCTACTCTTTCATTTCCCACCAGTATTTCAAGGTGTGCCAAATGATTTTCATCTTGCAAGACATCCAAGGCATTCTCAGAGTGCACTTGCCAGGGCAGAATCAATAACAACCCAAGTGGGTGCTAATTACACATGTTCATAAGGGTCAAGTGAGAAAGGAAAGCAGCACTCTAAAATGAGTGGTCCATGCCAAGAGGTGGGGCACAGATTCCGATGCCAAGACATGTAGCCATATTGCAAAAGCCATAAATAAGAATCGAGCATGACTACAGAAAGCATTTAGACTGATCAAACATGGGCGAGCTAACATCACAAGGCTTGCAAATTTCACCCCATTATTAAAAATAACTTGAATTATTTTTAAAATTTCTAAGGGCTGCTGAAAATTATCTCCATTAAGTTAAATTTTAATAACTCTCATATTTTAAGAATAATAAAAAGGGGTGCTAATGAGATGACTCAATGGCTACTACATGCTGTCAAGAATGATGACCAGACATTAATCCCCTGCTAACCCACAAGGTGGGAGGGAGGAGAGCAGTGACTTCCAGAAGTTATTCTCTGACAACTATGTATCTGCCATGGTACACACACACACACACAGGTTATATCTAGATACATTACATATATAAAATTAAAAGTTCAATGACATTCTAGAGCAACAAAGCACATCAATCTTCCCACGCTATAACTGCCTATTACATAATCTCTAAGACATGCCTCTTTATAAACCACCCCAATTTTTATCAATGCTCCTTTAAAAGATCATTTAAAAATTATTCAGCTTACAATAATATATTGTAGTTTTAGAATAACATCTTAGGTTAGTCAAAAACTTTTCTCATGTTTGCAATAATATAATGGAGTTATTAGAATTTGGGAAAATTTTACAAAGCACTTGATTTGATAGTCGACAGTGGTAGACAGAAATGCAAAGAAGGCAGAAAAGGTAATGTTTTTATGCCAACAAAAATGTAAACCTAAGTTATGTGTATCTTTAAAAAAATCTATTTCAGAGGTATCAACCATCATTTTTATTTATTTAATTATTTGTGTGTGTGAGTGTGTGTGTGTGTGTGAGTGAGAGAGACAGAGAGAGGCAGAGGGAGGTGTAGGGATGGCATCTACTAAGGTGTATATGTGGAGGTCATAAGATAACCTGACTGTTGGTTTTCTCCTTCCACCATGACTAAAGCAAATCAAACTCAGGTTTCTATTCTTCAAAGCAAACTCCTATACAAGCTGAGCCACCTCCCCAGCCCCTTAAAAATGTCTTTGTGACAAGACAGAAATAAGATTGCCTGATGTAAATACTACAGCACTGTGATTCATCAAAACTTAGCCCTACTGGAGCCCAGAAAACAGCCCAATTGCCTCCATTCTGTTCTCAACTGGTCAGCTGAGAATAAACATCCAACATTTTGGAAAGCCCTCTTGAATTACATGTTTGTACATTTATTAAAAAGTAAATGTGTGTGCAGAAAGAAATTGGTTGAAGTCCCCCACCCTGCTGTGTATGAATTCCTGTATTTGTCTCTTGTAAAGTTTTAATGTTTTCATACTAAAAACTTGATCCATATTTATGAAGTCAACTCTTGTCATCAAAATTGATCTATCAGATAAACAAGAAACTCTGTACTCTTTTTCTATGTCACTTATTCACTTAAGTGTTTTTTTTTTTTTCTGTCATGAAAGTAGAAGAATGAATGGGGGATCACTTTATTTATATTGTCTGAACAAATTGCTTAACAGGGCAAATTAAATTGTTTAAAACTTATTAGAACACTAGAAGATTTGATTTTCCAACATAAATAAGATGACTTCTGAAAACTAAAACAACAAAGAATTGGTGAATTAAGTTTTATTTTCTGGAAATTTTGGCTTCTGTCTCACTGAGTCTAATTAGTGCTACCTATATCCACATGGGTGTGGGAACACACCAGTTCTGTCCTCCTAAATAAAAATGGCTGTTAAGAAAGCAATAGCTACTGTTTGAGCAAATGGAAGGAACTTTGTTATGCTTAGCAGTGTCCTAAAATTTTCATTGCTTTTTGCTTCTGGGACAACTCACTCAGGATGATCCTTTCCAGGTCCCACCATTTACCTGCAAATTTCATGATTTCCTTATTTTTCATTGCTGAGTAATACTCCATTGTATAGATGTACCACAGTTTCTGCATCCATTCCTCAGTTGAGGGGCATCTGGGCTGTTTCCAGCTTCTGGCTATTACAAATAAAGCTGCTACAAACATGGTTGAGCAAATGTCCTTTTTGTGTACTTGAGCCTTTTTTGGGTATATGCCTAGGAGTGGTATGGCTGGATCTTGAGGAAACACTATTCCTAGTTGTCTGAGAAAGCGCCAGATTGATTTCCAGAGTGGTTGTACAAGTTTACACTCCCACCAGCGGTGGAGAAGGGTTCCCCTTTCTCCACAACCTCTCCAGCATGTGTTGTCACTTGAGTTTTTGATCTTGGCCATTCTGATGGGTGTAAGGTGAAATCTCAGGGTTGTTTTGATTTGCATTTCCCTAATGGCTAATGAGGTTGAGCATTTCTTTAAGTGCTTCTCTGCCATTCGATATTCCTCTACAGAGAATTCTATGTTTAGCTCTGTTCTCCATTTATTAAGTGGATTACTTGGTTTGCTGCTTTTCAGCTTCTTTAGTTCTTTATATATACTGGATATGAGTCCTTTGTCAGATAAAGGGTTGGTGAAAATTCTTTCCCAATCTGTAGGTAGTCTCTTTGTTTTGATGACGGTGTCCTTAGCTTTAGAGAAGCTTTTCAATTTCATGAGGTCCCATTTATTGATTGTTGCTCTTAGAGCCTGCAAAAAGACACACACGGTATATACTCACTCATATAAACATACAACATAGAATAAACCCACTAAAATCTGTACATCTAAAGAAACTAAGCAAGAGAGAGGACCCTACCTAAAACGGTCAATCCCCATCCTGAAAGGCAAAGAGGATGGACATCCAAAGAAGAAGAGAACAGGAAACAACCTAGGAGCCTGATACAGAGGGCCTCTGATAGCCAGAAGAAGAAAACAGGAAACGACCTAGGAACCTGCCACAGAGAGCCTCTGAAAGCCTCTGCCATGCAGACTGTGAAAGCAGATACTGAGCCTGATGGCCAACTGACAGGCAGAGTGAATGGAATTTTATGTAAGTAGTGGGAAATAGTAAGAGCTGGAGAGGACAGGAACTCCATAAGGAGAACAACAGAACAAGAAAATTTGAACACAGGGAACTTCCCAGAGACTCATACTCCAACCAAAGACTATTCATTGAGACAACCTAGAACCCTGACAATGCAGCCACTTCTTATGAGAACTGATAGACTAAGATCAGAAAGAAGGAGAGGAGGATGTCCCCTATTAGTGGACTTGGGGAGGGGCATGCATGCAGAAAGGGCTGGGGGAGGGTGGGACTGGGAGGGAAGGAGGGAGGGGCTTATGGGGGGATACAAAATGAATAAAGTGTAATTAATAAAAGTTTAAAAAAATGAAAAACAAAACAAAACAAAAAAAAGCCATCTTAGTTGTATTGATCAAAGTCAAAAAAAATATTTTCATTGCTTGCTAATTTTTAAAGACTTATCCTTAAAACAAGGTTCTTGGCTCCAAGATTTGGTTAAAATGCAATTGCTTAGTTTTATTTTTTATTTTTTTTATTCTTTTAATATTACTTATAGTCTATCAACTTTGTATCCCAGCTGTATCCCACTCTCTCATTCTCTCCCAATCCAACCCTCCCTCCCTCATCTCCTCCCTGCCCCTTTCCAAGTCCACTGATAGGGGAGAACCTCCTCCCCTTTCATCTCACCCTAGCTTATCAGGTATATTCAGGACTCCATGGGCCAGCAGGGCTGCTCCTCCCTCAGGGAGGGGGGGGTCAAAGAGCCATCTATCGAGTTCATGTCAGAAATAGTGCCTGTTTCTCCTTACTAGGGTACTGAGCTTACTTGGATACTGAGCTACCATGGGCTGCATATGAGCAGGGGTTCTAGGTTATATCCATACATGGTCCTTGTTTGGAGAAACAGTCTCATTAAAGACCTCTGTGCCCAGATATGTTTGGTCAGTTTTGTTTGACTTATTAAATCTTAAAGAATAAAGCAGGTTAAATATAGGTTAAAATGGGTGTCTTTTAATAATGTGTAGAACAGCTCAACAGAATACTGGCAGAGAGAGAGGGAGAGAAAACCTTAGCCCACAGCATATATGAAAGTATACAATCCAAGAGAGAAGGCTGCCTTTGTGAAAATAAGAAAGCAAATCTAGGTTTAAAAAAAATCTTAATAACAGGACAGAAAGCGTCTATAGTTCTGCTACACTAGGTTCCCCAAAATGGTGAATAGACAATTTCCTTTACTTTTGGAAATATTGGTAAGCCTAAATTAAAAAGGTAGAGAACTCATTGTACAACAAAAGACGCTTCTTTTAAACATAGCCTTGTTAAAACTAAACATAAAATTTCTTTACTCCTATGATTCTGCTCTTAGTCTCTGCTACAAACACGGCTGAGCAAATGTCCTTGTTATATAGTTCAGTATATTTCAGAAAAATGCCCAGGAGTGGTATGGCTGGGTCTTGAGGAAGCGCTTTTCCTAGTTGTCTGAGAAAGCGCCAGATTGACGTCCAAAGGGGTTGTACAAGGTTACATTCCCACCAGCAGTGGAGGAGGGTTCCCCTTTCTCTACATCCTCTCCAGCATGTGTTGTCACTTGAGTTTCTGAACTTAGCCATTCTGATGGGTGTAAGGTGAAATCTCAGGGTTGTTTTGATTTGCCTTTCCCTGTTAACTAAGGATGTTGAGCATCTCTTTAAGTGATTCTCTGCCATTCTATATTCCTCTACAGAGAATTCTCTGTTGAGCTCTGTACCTTATTTTTAATTGTATTGCTTGATTTGTTGTTGTTTAACTTCTTGAGTTCTTTATGTATACTAGATATTAGCCCTTTGTCAGATATAGGGTTGGTGAAGATCCTTTCCCAGTCTGTAGACTGTCTTTTTGTTCTGATGACAGTGTCCTTTGCTTTATAGAAGCTTTTAAGTTTCATGAGGTCCCATTTATTGATTGTTGCTCTTAGAGCTTGTGCTGTTGGTGTTCTATTCAGGCAGTTATCTCCTGTGCCAATGATTTCAAGGCTCTTCGCCACTTTTTCTTCTAACAGGTTTTGCGTGTCTGGTTTTCTATTGAGGTCTTTGATCCACTTGGACTTTAGTTTTGTGCAGGGTGATAAGTATGGATCCTTTTGCAATTTTCTACATGTTGGCATACAGTTAGCCCAGCACCATTTGTTGAAGATGCTGTCTTTTTTTCCATTGTATGATTTTGGCATCTTTGTCAAAAATCAGGTGTCCATAAGTATGTGGGTTTGTTTCTAGGTCTTCTATTCGGTTCCATTGACATTGAACCACCATTCTGTTCTCAACTGACAGATTCATAATAATGAAGAAGGCAGGATCTGCTCTACCAATATTCAGAAACGCCCAGTGATACTTTAAATTCTAAAAGTCCTGTGTAACAGAAATGCTGGTGTGTGGGGGGAACCACACAGAAACAGGTGAAATACAAATATATGTATAAGTACTGTACATTTAGATTTTAAGGAGCTCTACTTTCATGTTGTCTATACACATATTGTTTATACTCATTCAATCAAATGAGAGCCCACAGATATATGGTCACAGACTGAATGAGCGCCTGCAGCACTGGGGTTTGAAAAGTTTCACCTTCCTTTTTTATACATAGAAGAATAATCTTAGACACTCAGTGCCCAGAGCATGTCAAAAGCCTCTGAGGTTATAGCAGCCTTACTTTACCCAAGCACACAGGCAAAATGCATCAAAAGAAGCAAACAAAACCAGGTGATGACATCTAAGATGTTGATTTTCTAGAGTATGATTCTGTACAGGTATCACTGTGTTTTTCATGAAATTAACATACAGAAACTTTTTCAAGTTCGTATACATGGAATAAGGGGAAATCATTCTTTTGTACAGATTTTTTTATTTTGCTGAATAAATTTTGTCTGATGATTTCATACATGTATACAGAACATTCTGAAAATTCTGGGCCCTGTTCTTTCTATTTTTCTTTCAACACCCAATTTTACTACCTCTTTAAGGGTCATTTCTATATCATGATTTGTTTTTTGAAACAATTGATTTTTTAAATGTTTATTTTATCATTTGAAATTACAATATAATTGTATTATTTCTTCCTCCTCTTTCCCCCAGGTTTATTTTTATTAATTAGATTATTTATCGATTTTACATCCTAATCACAGCTTTACCTCCCTCCTCTGCTCTGAGCACCTTCCTCTCACTCTTCCCCTCTTCTTCCACTTCTCCTCACAAAAGAGTAGGCCTCCCATGGCTATCAAACAGCCTTGCATATAAAGTTTCACCAAGACTAGGCTCATCTTCTTTTGTTGAGGCTAAACAATGCAGCCCCGTTAAGGAAAAGAGATCCAAAGAAGGGCAAAGTCGTCAGAGATAGCCCCTGCTCTCTCTTTTTAGGAGTCTTACATGAAGCCCCAGCTGCACAGCTGTTACATATGTGCACATGGCCCAGGTCTGTTCCATGCATGTTCTCCTGTTGGCAGTTCATTCTCTCTATTAGCTCCCTATTGACCTAAGCTAGTGGATTACTTAGGCTTTCTTGTGGTGTCCTGGGCCTCTCTGGTTCCTTCAATCATTCTTCCTGACCCCCTTCCGCAGGATATGTTTAAGGTTTGCCTGTGGCAGCGCTGCTCTTGTTTGAATGTGGAGATAACATTCAAATGTAGAAATACCGGAAAAAGTTATGTAACTTTAACTTGAACTGAATACATTGATTAATATGTAGCATTGCCACAAGAGAAATATGACCTTGGTAGGAATTTTCTAGTATCTTTGCTTTATTTATTTATAAATTTTAGATTCACATTAGAAACAAACAAACTTATATGTTCCTTGGGAATAAGATAAAAGCAAACTGGTTTATGAATTCTATACATATAAGGAACCATCATATTTATTTCCTTCATAATTTGATCTTTTGTATAATTTATAGAAGGGTGTCATATTGTTCAGGAGTCAAAGATACTTTTGCTATGACTCTTTTATCAAGTTTCCTGGCTTATTATTTAGCAAGAATATGCCAAATGTGATACTCACTCATTTGTGTATTAAATAATTTGTTATAAATCTATATTAGATATTATTTAATTTAAAAATACCAATTTTTATACTCCAAATAAGTAGAGTTGTTAACTTCTCCTTTTATCAGCAAAACTGAGATATATAGATGATATAAATAAATGACAGATAAGTAGATAATAAATAAATGACATATATAAATAATCAAGAGAGTATAAAGATTATAGTTAGGTAAATTTTTGACAAATATATAATGCACACATATATATGTACATATATAATAGATTATAGATAGGTGATAGACATAGATGATTTATAGATATGTAGATGACTGATGATAGATAGATATTATAATGATTAATATGCAGATGATAGCTACAGAGATGCCTGCATAGAAAAATGAGGTGTGTGTGTCTGTTTGTGTATTTGTACGATAACACATGACAAACAAAATCAGAATGACTCTTGAAGTCTTTCTTGTAGTGTAGTGCTTGGGTCAAACATCCCAGAAAAATATGGAAACAAGAACAAGAGCATGGTATTGATATTTTCAACTTAAAAAAAAATTACGAGGGTATCTGGCAGCTTGTAGACAGAGAAAAGTAAGTGGAAGGTTTATAATTAAAATATAATTTCAAAAAGTAAGTAACAGGCAAACATTTGTAAGAAAAATCCCAAATGTTTGTAGTGAATGAAATGTGAAACAGTTTGTTATCATGCATGTTTTCATTCAGCTCAATGTCATATCAATTCCAAATAACGAAAACACAGAGGATGATCTTAGAAATCAGTTCTTCCACAGAAATTGCAAGCCTTAGTGTGTGGGGGCAGGTTTATTATATGTGTTCTGTCGATACTTTAATTTGTTAGTGAGGGAAGATTTTCCCATCCTGTCATCTCTGGATCTAGCCTTTAGGAACAATGAACTCCAGAGATGAATATAAGAAATCAGAGAGAAGATAACTTTAAGATAAGAGTGACTGAAGTTTAATCCCTGGGCTTTCATTCCTATTACTTACTTACTCATAGCATACATTCCGTGTTTCAATTTTCCACTGTTGATTGGTGATTTATATATCCTCAGAACTATTATGATATAATAAGAAAGTCTGTCAAATGCGTCCCATATAAGCATTAAGATCTTATTTGGAACCTAGTAGCAATGTTAGAATATATATATATATATATCATATATATATTCTAACATTGATATATATATATATATATATATCTACATGAATGAATATAAATCAACATTCTACATTTTATATATACATATATATTAAAAGATTAGTGTTTGGTATTATAAAGTCTAAAAACTATAACAGAAAATAAAAATTAAAAGCCTAGGAGGACTTTATTTAATATAGAATTTATAGTTCATAGTCTTGAAATGTAGTTGAAGTCTTTAAAATAACTTTCATGTTTAGATGTTATTTTTAACATTAGCTTGATTTATAAAATGCTTTTTCTAATTATACGAATTATATGTAGTACTGGAAATATATGAAAATAAGCATGCACCTATTCATTGGACTGTTTTAATACCTTGTAAGTTCTTTGATTTCATTTCTATGTGATTTCTATATTTGTCACAGTTGCTTTACAGGGCTCACGTTATAAATTATTTTTGAGCCTACAGAGGGCTCAAGAGTCACTCAGTCAGACTCTTCCCATGTGAGCATTCAATGTGATTTGGTACCTAGTGTAGTGTGAGGAGCTGCTATTGTGAGGCAGGAGGAGACAGCCCTGCATGCCGGTTACTGCAGCAAGCACAGGGCAGGATATGCCTGGAGCTCCCTGAATGGCAATAGAAGGACCAAGAGAGGACAGGAGCTCTACAAGGATATCAATGGAGTCAACAAACCTGGGACCAGGTACACCAACAGAGACTAATGCACCAACCAAGGACCATGTATGGAGAGGACCAAACCCCCCTGCTCAGGTGTAGCCAATAGGCAGCTCAGTCTCCCAGTGGCTCTCCTAGTAAAAAGACATAGGGGAATTTTAAAATGGGCTCATAGTAGAGAATTACAAGTCCTTATCAACAATATTACTGTTATGTGCATTATATTCTTTTGCTATGTGGTGTCTGTACATAAGGGACACTGTCTCTGGTCTGAACTTCTAACTGAAGACTGTGAGTGATTTTTTGATAGTAGGCCTGAGTCTTTATAATAGTCTTTATAATATAATGACTAGTTTGATATTAGGGCATAGAATGCTCTAGATTACTGTGTATACTGGTTATGTTGAGAGAAGGTTATGTTGAGGTACATGGCACTCAGCATGACTGAGTGCTCCCCAAAGGAGGAATACCTCATCTCTGAAGTGGACAGAGGAATAGCTTATGGTTAATTTTAAAGTAACTCTATTAGACTATAGATTGTGACCTAAGTTTCCATGGTCAGTGCCTGGTAGGAAGTGTGTATTTGTGTGTGTGAAGAGAAGAAAATGCTGAACTAGTCCAGTTTTTCAGTTTTACAAAGGACGGCTTCTCTAGTCCCTTTGCATTGAAAACAGAAATGTCTCCTTCGTGTTATATCAGACAGCATCCTCGATATTTCCTTCTGTAAGTGCTGAGTTGGACTGTCTTTGCCTCCGCTATTTGCAAAGCTGCCAACACTAGCTTAACTTCATTTCTAAACAAATAAAATGCAACGAAGTCATAATTTAAACCCAAATGTGGCTATTGGCTATGCTCAATAACTCAAGGTCTATTTCCTGTGAAGCTGCTATATTCACTAGAAGCCTAGTGAGAGTCCTGACAGATACTTTCTAGCGTGTAGATGAACCTGGGCAGAGTAATGCCAGGGACTTATAGTTTATTGTTTATCCTACATTGTGTTTGTACTCTCTTGGCCAAATCCCCATTATATCTCAAATAATTCTGATTCTTTTTTCTACTCCTTTGCCTCTTGGTTTGCCTTTCTTAAAAATCCTACTTCTGTGAGTTAGGGATATTTTCACTAATAACAATGCGTTTTACACAAGCATGGGGCCTTGAGACACTAAATCCATGTAAAAATATTGGACATTGTGGTAGGGCTTCTAATTTCACTGCTGGGGAGACAGAGACAGACAGACACCTGTGGCTGGATGGACAAAATGTTTGTCCTATGTAATATGACTTAAGCTAGTAAAAGACTCGACAACAAAAAGTAGGTTGATGGCACTTGAGTTAGGAAACCTGAAATTATCTCTGAATTATGTAAACATCATACACACACACACACACACACACACACACACACATACACACACATACACATACATATACATATGTGCATTTGCACAGACATACTTGTACTCACATGACTACATTCTCTCTCTCCTGTGTGTACACACATTGTTTTAGAATACAGAAATATCCATGCGTCTTAATACTTTAAAAGATTTTATTGTTTAATTTAATGTGTATATGTGGACATGTGATTTTGCATATGTGTACTAGAGTGGAGATTCCAATGGAGACTGGAAGATGGGGTCAGATCCCCCAAATCTGGAGTCACAGTAGGTTACAAGCTCTCCATTGCAGGTACTTGGAACTGAACATGGCTTGCTTGAAAAAGCTGTGCATGCTCTGAACCACTGAGCTACATCCCCAGGCTATGCTCTGAATTTTAATGATTTGTATATTGCTTTACTCCTATGGCTTTGTCTTCTTTGACAGCAAGTTAAAAGTATGATGAAGCTGGTGACTGTGCATTAAAAGACCCTTTGAAATGGGGCATTTGCTCAGGAACACATTATCTGGGTATGGAACAGGTGTGTGAAAAAGCTTACTCTTGTTTCTGGAATAAGCACGATTGGCAACACTTGAATCAATGCATCTGTGATGTTTCTCATTTCTGATGTTCTCATTTCACAGCTAGTGGCAACATCTTTATGGAAGAACAATTTGTGCACTTGCTCATGTACATGATATGTGACCTAACCTGTGGGGAGGAAAAACTGAGCTTCAGTTACAGAAATCCTTCTAAATATCTTTTTTTTTTTAATACAAACTGGTTGAAAAATTCAAATAATTTCTGGAAAGGTTATAAAGTAAGACATATCTTCAGAATTGGAGCGTGCCAAGTCAGTTGACATTGAATTGTTCTAGAGCAATGGTTCTCAACTTTCCTAATACTGTGACCCCTTAATACATTTCTTGTATTGTGGTAACACCAACCATAAAAATTATTTTTGTTGCTACTTCATAACTCTAACTTTGCTACTGTTACGAACCATAATCTAAGTATCTGTGTTTTCTGATAGTTTTAGCTGACCCCTTGAAAGAACCTTTGAACACCAAAGGGGTCGTGACCCATAGGTGGAGAACCACTGTTATAGAGACACTCTTTGGAGAAGCGTGTTTGCTACACTAATTACTACATACTTGATTACTATTTGAATTCTATCCTTGATGTTACAAAAGTTTAAAATCATTGGTGCTAATCCTAGGCATCTAACAGTGGCTCACTAAAGGTAATAGAGAATGTGAGGGTTAATTAAAGTTTTGACACCATGGTACCAGCATGAATGCACTAAGATGTTGAAGTAGGAGATCATGAGATGCAGATTATTTTTATAAACAATGATGCAAGTCAGAGTTCTGCGACTATGAATAATCTGTAGACAAATCTTGGCTTTGCATGATTTGGTAAGTCATGGAGAGCAGAGGTTACCTCTGCATACCGTATGTACATGCCTGCATGGGACTGTCTTCCAACTTCCTTGAGTACTTTTTCTCATAGTGACATAAATCATTTTCATAGATAAGACTTCTTGGTGTGATCCCCAAAAAACATTTTTTTTAAAATTTTGCCTGACTCAATCACAACCAAAAAGTGCCAGAGACATCAAGAATACACAACTTACTTTTAAATTTGAAGGTACATCTTGATATATATGTCATTTTCAGGGTGTCTTTTATTGTTATTCTGGAGAGCCTACAAAGCTAACCACTTGTTCAGACATGATACCTATTACTGCACATGAACTCTTTGATTTCTATTTTTCTTTCTGTTCTTCTTAGCATTGGGTGTCGATCTCGCACAGCTTAGAATTAGCCAAGGGATTCTCAATTAACAGATTTGCTCAGACTAGCTAGTCCTGTGAACTCGTCTGTGAGAGGTTGTCTGGATTGATGTAGATGGGATCAGCACAATGTGGGTATCGTCATTCCTCGGCAAGCAGGCCAGACCTGTAGAAGAAAGCTCAGTGAGCCCAATCAGTGAGATAGCCTTAGAGCTAGCCAGTGTAATTTAAGCTTAGATAAAAGAATATCATAGTTCTTAGGGAGTAAGAAATTATTGTGCATTCTGTGGGGTTTTTGTTTATTTGTTTGTTTTCTACAGTATGTTTGGAGTTATAAAAAGAGGTAAGAAGATGAGAAAGACATATTTGTGGATAAAGGGAGTAGAGAAAATTTCCAGAAGCGAGGAGAAGAACTAAGAATAAATTTCAGGATCTTTCATAAATCCCAGGATTTGCATAATACAATTTGTAGCTGCCCCTAGAGAATCAGAAAAACAAAACAAAACAAAAAAGGATGGATAAACATTCTTGAATTCAAATGAACTTAGCAGCACTCTCCAGAGAAGCCAGAGGTTGAAACACCTTGCAGGGACTTAATCCTTATTTTCGCTTTCTCTTCCTAATATCCTTGTGTGCTTTGCTCATCCATTTCTAGGTGACACTAAATCAACTCCCTTAGGAACCCCCATTGACAGCACCAGAACTTTCCAGCAATGGGCAGAAAAGACCCCTTGTCATTTCACATATCTCTCTAAACCCACATTTCTCTTGCACGATGAGAGAAATCTATATAAAGTAAGTTTCTAAAATTGATTTCCTATGAAAGGGATCTATCTTTCTTACTTAAATAGCATTTCTTATAATGGATTCACCATTTTACTCTCCTTCAGGATACCTTGTGCAGAATTTTATTTTCCCTTCAGTGCACAGGGAGGAAGAAAGCCCATTAGAAACAAGAGCAAGATACAATATGGCGCTCTTTCTCAATTCTCCTTATTTTGTACTTAGTGGTCCCAATTTGAAGTTTTTACATCTATTTAATCATATACTCTTCTTTGCTAAAATGCTTAAGTATGATATTCTTCTTTCCCTCAAATTTATACTTTATCTTTTAGAAAACTGTTAATAGTTTATGTCAATAAATATGAAATAGACAATAGTTAAGACAAATTATTAAATATAAAAGCGTAGATTACCTTAAAAACACATTAAAGGGGATAAACATCTAAGAATTTCATGAATCAATTTACTTGAGACTAGGGCAGATAATTCATTCATTTATTTAAACCTAAGATAGATATAATGTTTCTAGGTATATAAACCATAAAATATATTTGCATGTATGTATGTATATATGTAATCTGTATACATAACACACATTATATTCATGCATACACAAACCACATAAATATGTATTAACACACTCACAAATATGTGTAACATATAATCCATATTTATTGAATAACAAGATGATTTAAAAATCTATGAATAATTTGAAATTAAATTTCTTTTGTTTGTCATCTCTCAAATCACATAACTAAGAAAAAGATGTTCTAACTTTGAATCTAGAGTTGAAATACCACCATATATCTTTAAAGTCACTCACAGTCACACACCTACACAGAATGTGTATGTTTTCATTATATTTGCTGTGTGTGCAAAAACTATCAGAAAAAGAGAGGGAGGGACTGGGAGGGAATGAGGGTTTGGGGCACGGCTGGGATACAGAATTAATAAAATGTAACTGATAAAAA
Organism: Rhombomys opimus; assembly: GCA_010120015.1. Lineage (NCBI taxonomy): Eukaryota > Metazoa > Chordata > Mammalia > Rodentia > Muridae > Rhombomys > Rhombomys opimus. The sequence continues at coordinate 1,508,158 of REGO01000080.1, read as the reverse complement.
TTAAAAAAAATCTATCTGAACCAATTGGTTTCCCAAAGTGAGGGGAACAAGGACTATTTCTAACAGGAACTCAATGAAGATACCTGATAAAACAGGATCAGATGAATGGGGGGAGGTCCCCCCTATCAGTGGACTTAGAAAGGGGCACAGTGGTGATGAGGGAGGGAGGGAGGGAGTGGGAGGGAACGAGGGTTCGGGGCACGGCTGGGATACAGAATTAATAAAATGTAACTGATAAAAATAAAAATTAAAAAAAAATAGAAAACAATTATGAAACCTTCTATTTAATGAGTTCTAGACAAGATATAAATTCTGACATCAACAGCAATACTTGTATAAGAAGAAATAAAACTCTTTGTGTACAAAAAAAATTATAAACGCAAAAAAGTTAAGGATTTCTTAGTGTAAGACAGTAAAGCCTTATTCTTTCTTTGTCCTCAAAACCCAAAGTTTATCAATGAAAGAGGGCCGGGCAAGCATTGACTGGAAACAATGAATAGCCAGATGCAAACACAAGGCCTCAAATTCTTGACTCTCCTGACAGTCACCAACAACATAGAGAGAATGACCTTTGGGGATGGCTGTGATTGTTTTTCCTCTCTTGTCTATAAAGAAAATCTTTCTATAATATTGTCTTCTCAGATGCTTTACAAATATGTATACTAGAAGTGTTTATCCAATGTTTAAACTCTATCTTAGAACCAAAAACTACTGTTTCAACTGAAGACATCTTAAATATGGTTTTGTGGTTATTGTCATTGTTCGTAAAATAAAACTCCTCGATAGAAAATAAAAGTAAGCAAAATCCCTGCTGACATAAGCTGGAGGGATGAGCCAGGGCTTAAGAATACATCTTGCTCTTCTAGAGTGTCCAAGTTCAGATCCAAGCACCCAGGTTGCGAGACTCATAACTGCCTGTAACCCAAGTTCAGGGTAACCCATGGCCTTCTTTAGGTACTTTTACCACGTGCGCACACAGATACATTCATGCATACAAATAATTTTTATACAACCCTTAAAATATAAAATCTGCTACAGATAAGGGTAATCAAAATGTTTAGGAGCACATTCTGGTATGATCTAGCCACAGTGGTCTTGTTAATCATTTCTGAAAGACTAGTATCATCTTCACAGCTTAGGTAGACTAGTCATTTATATTATGAGTTGTATGGAAAATAAAGGAAAATAAAGAAGCAAGAGGGAGGCACTGCAGCTGACACCACAAACGTCTTACCCTTCATAGTTTAGAAAACCTCAAAGCTGCAAGTCTGTTCATTCCTATTCTATGGAGATATTTTTTAAAGGCATGTTTGACAATAGACTAATGTTTTTGAAATATTCAACACAATGCTCTGTAGTGACCTAAAGAAGAAGCATGTCATGAATTGCATTCCAACTCAAAGTGACACCATCAATCAGAGTATCTTCTTGTCACACCTGTTACCAAAAAAGCAAGGGATTTAAATCTTGGCTGATAGTGACAAGAGTACAAAAATCTGATTGAGCAAGGCACTGATGGTGCATGTATTTAATTCCAGCACTTGGGAAGCAGAGGCAGGTTGATATCTGTGAGTTTGAGGCCACCGTGGTCTACAGAGAGAGAGAGTTCTACAAAGTCTACACAGAGAAACGCTGTCTCTAAAAGCAAACTCTGGTTTGAAAGCATTAGCATTTTTTCCCAGAGAATGGAGATCAGGTATTCATCATCCCAATGTAACCAAAGGGTGAAGAATAGTTTCAGAGTGGACCACATGGCTGAATTTTTCTCATTTCCTATGAAACTCATCTTCATTTGCTCTAATTTCTTTTTAATCTTACCTGGAGCAGTATGTCATAATTTATGACCAATTTTGTCTCAAAAAGGAAGATTTAAAGTTCAGGCCTCTCTATGATTTCAATGGCAGTACCCAAAAGACAGCAGTGCCTCCCTGGTTATCCTTTGGTGTTGTCTGAAACATGTGTGATCTGGTCAGTCCGTACAAGTCCTCAGGTACTTTGACATCTTTGCATGCTCCCAGCTCTTTCCACACTTTTTCCATGTTCCCTGTGTGTTTGTTTTTTTCTCTTTTAGTCTTGTCTCAAATGCAGGACTTCACTGTGCCCACTAGTAGTTTAACTACTAAGGCTTCTTGTCCTCTAATGCTAAACATCCCGAAAGCTGGTTCCAGAGTATGTAGTGAATCCATGTGTCTCCATTAAAATTTCCTCCCTTTCTCTGCTTCTGATGCCTGCATTATCCATAGGTTGTGTTACAAACTTCCCCACAGCCTTTGTGTTTCCTAGCTTACTTTGTAAACTATCATGTAAAATGTGATGCTTATTCATTTTCAGCCATCATCCTAACAGATGGGCTTAGATTACCTCTACTTACTGTCAAGGCTGAGTACTAAAGGTGAAGTCTCCTGCTAGATTAGCTCTATCACGTGGGGTTAACTGGAATTCTGGAGTGCGTGTGATGGAAATCAATTGTCCCTATCACCCAATAAGCACTATTGTAACAAATAGAACACTTGGTATGAAAGCAAGTCTGAAAAGGCTGTATTTAGTGATAAGTAGATAACATTTCCATTATTTTTTGTGTGTAAGATAAATAAATTAGATGAAACCACGAATGTTTTAAAAATAACTTATTTTAATTAAAATGATTCACCAAGTTTAAAAATTATTTTTATTTTTTATTTATGTATAAGCATATATCAAGGTATGTATGTCTGCGTGTAACTGTCCACATACATGCATGCATGGAGTCCCACAGTTTCCAGAAAATGTTGCTGGATCCTCTAGAGCTTGAGTGATAGGAAACTGTGAATGCCCTGACATGGATACTGGGAACTGAAGCCAGGTCTACAAGAACAGCACATGTGTTTAACTTCTGAGTAATCTTTCAAGCCCTTCCCCAATATATCTCTAAATTGTTTTTATTTTATTTTATTTTATTAATTACACTTTATTCACTTTGTATCCCCCCATAAGCCCCTCCCTTCTCCCCTCCCAGTACCACCCTCCCACCCCCTTCTACACTCATGCCCCTCCCCAAGTCCACTGATAGAGGAGGTCCTCCTCTCCTTCCTTCTGATCTTACTCTATCAGATCTCATCAGGAGTGGCTGCATTGTCATCTTCTGTGGCCTGGTAAGGCTGCTCCTCCCTCAGGGGAAGGTAATTAAAGAGCAGGCCAATCAGATTATGTCAGAGGCAGTCCTGCTTCCTATTACTAGGTAACCCACTTGCACACTAAACTACCATGGGCTACATCTGTGCAGTGGTTCTAGGTTATCTACCTGCATGGTACTTGGTTGGAGTATGAGTCTCTGGGAAGACCACTGTGTTCAAATTTATGGTTCTGTTGCTCTCCTTGTGGAGTTCCTGTCCTCTCCAGATCTTAGTATTTCCCACTTCTTACATAAGATTCCATGGATACTGCCCCACAGTTGGCCATAAGTCTCAGCATCTGCTTTGATAGTCTGCAGGGCAGAGCCTTTCAGAGGCCCTCCATGGTGGGTTTCTAGCTTGTTTCCTGTTTTCTTCTTCTTCTAATGTCCATCCTCTTTGCCTTTCGGAATGGAGATTGATCATTTTAGTCAGGGTCCTCTCTCTTGATTAGTTTCTTTAGATGTGCAGGTTTTAGTAGGTTTATCCTACATTATATGTTTATATCAGTGAGTATATACTGTGTGTGTCTTTCTGCTTCTGGGACAGCTCACTCAGGATGATCTTTTCCAGATCCCACCATTTACCTACAAATTTCATGATTTCCTTATTTTTAATTGCAGAGAAATACTCCATTGTGTAGATGTACCACAATTTCTGTATCCATTCTTCAGTTGAGGGGCATCTGGGCTGTTTCTAGTTTCTGACTATTACAAATAAGGCTGCTATAAACATGGTTGAGCAAATGTCCTTATCGTGTACTTGAGCCTCTTTTGGATATATGCCCAGGAGTGGTATGGCTGGATCTTGAGGAAGCGCTATTCCTAGTTGTCTGAGAAAGCGCCAGATTGATTTCCGGAGTGGTTGTACGAGTTTGCATTCCCAGCCACAGTGTAGGAGGGTTCCCCTTTCTCCACAACCTCTCCAGCATGTGTTGTCACTTGAGTTTTTCATCTTGGCCATTCTGATGGGTGTAAGGTGAAATCGCAGAGTTGTTTTGATTTGCATTTCCCTAATGGCTAACGACATTGAACATTTCTTTTTTTAATTTTATTTTTCTTATTAGTTACATTTTGTTAACTCTGTATCCCAGCTGAATCTTGCTCCCTCATTCCCTCCCCAATTCCACCCTCCCTCCCTCATCTCCTCCCTGCCCCTTTCCAAGTCTACTGATAGGGGAGAACTTCCTCCCCATTCATATGACTCTGTTTTTTCAGGTATCTTCAGGACTGGCTGCAAAGTCCTCCTCTGTGGCCTAACAGTACTGCTTCTCCCTTGGGAGGTGGGGAGGTCAAAGAGCCTGCCATTGAGTTCCTATTAGAAATAGTTCTTTTTTCCCTTACTATAGGAAACCAATTGGTTACTGAACATTCCTTTAAGTGTTTCTCTGCCATTCGATATTCCTCTACGGAAAGTTCTCTGTTTAGCTCTGTTCCCCATTTTTTAAGTGGATTACTTGGTTTGCTGCTTTTCAGCTTCTTTAGTTCTTTATATATACTAGATATTAGCCCTCTGTCAGATAAAGGGTTGGTGAAGATTCTTTCCCAATCTGTAGGCAGTCATTTTGTTTTGATGACAGTGTCCTTTGCTTTACAGAAGCTTTTCAGTTTCT